>SDOX01000006.1:1167920-1216253 GCA_004565275.1 Nannochloropsis salina CCMP1776
AGGGAGGGAGGGAGGGAGGGAGGGAGGGAGGGAGGGAGGGCGGGGGAAGGAAGGGGAGCGCACACGACGGCAAGAAGAGCGGCTGGCCAAGAACCGGGCTGGGGCCCGCCTTCGCCGACACCGGGAGAGGCACTTGACGGCGTTCTATGAGGAGGAAATCGCCCGGACGGAGATGCAGCTCAAGGCGATGCGGGACTGGCGGAGACGTCGGGGGCTGGTCCCGGAGGAGGAAGGGGGAAAGGGCACGGGGTCCTCTCCCTCCCCCTCCCGCCCTACCCTCACCTCCTTGACCCCGTCCCTCCAGGCGGCCATGGACCGGGCGCGTGTCCTCTCTCTTCCCGCCTCATCAATGCCAGGGATGGACGAGCTTCACAGGGCTTTCGACGCCTGTCAGGAGGAGGTACGACGGACTCAGCACGAGGCTGCGGTCCTGAAGGTGCTGCGAGGGGCGGTGGCGGGGGAGGGAGGGATGGAGGGCGTGCAAGAGGCATTGGGACTGAGTGTGGGGCAAATGACGAAGCTTCGAGGCTTGTTTGCCTGCCGGTGGACAGCGAAAGGGCGACCCGAAGAGGAAGGGGTGGTGGGAGGGGAGGAAGGGGGGGAGGAAGGGCTGGGGGGAAGGGGGTGCTTGGTGGCGGGGGAGGCGGACAGAGGGGGGAAGGGGAAGGAAGAGGAGGAGGTGGAGACAAGGCTCAGGGACGTGGAAGCGCAGATAGCGCGGCTGCAGGCTTGCCTCCGGGCGGTGGGACGTGGAGAGATGACGTCGGTCCCCTCCCTCCTCCTCCCTTCCCATCCCCTTCCCCCCCCTCCCTTGCTGCCTGTCAGCGCCCTTCGGGACGGGATTCCCTTTCCCCGTGTGCATGGTGCGCTCGAATCGCTGAAAAGGGCGCTAACTCCGGGGCAAATGACGCGGTATCTGGAATGGGCAGAAGCCAACCGGGGGGCCATCGGAAGGTTAAGCCTGGAGGAAGATGATCAGCAGGAGGGAGGTGGAAGAGAAGGAGAGGGTGGAAGCCGCAAGGACGATAGGTTCCATTTTTCCAGTAGCGCCGCCCCTTCGATGATCGGAGGTACAAAATGAGTTGTTCCGAATGAACGGGCTGGCAGGGAAGACGTTGGCACACTGGTTTTCAGGTGCCGCGCAGTTTTTGGATTGCGTCCAGAGGACGCGTTTACAAGAACTTCAGCAACGTGAATTAAGGCGGGAGTCCAGTGGCCCGGCTCGAGAATCTCGCCCTCACAGTTTTGTGTGCATGTGCTTAGTGAGGTAGCGACATGTACATGAAGGGAATTTTGCATTTTTGGTGTGTATTTGGGAATCACGATGGGAATTAGAGGTGAGAAGGATCGTGCGAACAGTTTTGTTGGAATTTGTGGGGTCAAAGGAACAATTTTGACATGTGCATATAAACGAACATCTTTGTAATTCGATCGATCGGCCAAGCCTGTGGAGTGGCGCTGAATAGAAAATCACAGAGATGGAGACTCCCATGCCTATTGACATGTATGAGGCTCGTCAATTGTTCTTCCGGATACGGTCCTCCGTACCATTCAATCAATTGTACACCTGGCTCAATCGCGTGAAATTCCATCTCACCAGCATTATTCAAGACATGCAGAAGTCAGGCCCAGAGAAATGGACTGATGCAACTTGAAATTTGATCTTTCCTCGTCCACGAACCTCTTACCGTCGGCAACTGTGGGCATTCTCCTAATCAAGCAGTAAAGGCCGCATGCCGGGACCGCGGGGGGCGGTTTCCTCATACCCGGAGTTTCTTTCTCCCCTTGCGCAGAGCACAGACGGCATGAAAAGGATTCTAAGTCGGACACACGACGACACTGATACCCCAACCCTGTGGTATGCCGTGGCGACGTACCGTGCCGCTTGCCATGTTCTTTGTAAAAGTCTTATTCGTCATTTCGTATTCCTTCGACTAGGTTGAGATATCGTCTTGGGCCCTGGCGTGCCCCAGGCTCGTTCCTCGTGAGACGAGATAAGAGTTCGGGGCAAAGTAGGCCGTTCCATCGCCCTGGGATGGAAAGTCTTCATCATGCACCATCATCACTACGGACAAGTCCAACTGCTTTGAAGGACTCAACCGCAGTGCAATTGAAGGCTTCGAACAAGCGGTCGTCGCGCACAAAGAAAGTCCTCTTCCTTGTAAGCAGTATCGCTCTAGTATCATCTTCATCCGCTTTAACTCAGGCCTCCTCTTCCCTTCACCACTCCGTGGCATTTCACAACGGCCTATCCTTTTTTTCACGACTGAATGCCCATGCGTGGGGGGAAAAATATGCTGCCGGATCAAGCGACTCGGGCGAGGGAAATGCCTACAGCAGCATTAGTCTGAAGACTCCCAACACGAAGGTCACGCCCTCAAACCCCGTCACTCCCACCACAAATTCCCGTGCCCGCACGCCTTCCATCCCTGATCGTCTCCTTGATGAATCAGCGGCTGCTGGTGCTGCGGCTGCCGCCGCCACGGGCGCAGGAAGTGAGTCCTTCACCCTGGGGGGGCTTCTGGAAAAGGACCGGCAAGCAGTTACTACCCTGCCGCCCGCGCCCTCCCAAGACATCGAAATGGACAAAGAAGTTTTGGAGGAGCTGACTCGCATGCTGTACCAGTCCCTCAACGAACGTCAGCAGGATGTGTGGGCGAAGCTGTGGCTAAACGACGACCAGGGCGGGGGCGGCAGCAGCGTCATGTTGTCCGCCGGGGACGGAAACGTGACGGTGGGCCACGCAGGGGTGGTGGATTGGCTCAACGTGCTGAGAAAGGAGGAGCGGAAGCTGGACCCAGGCAAGAAAGGGCTCATGCTCTGCCCCACCACCGAGATCAGCAACGTCCGGGTATGTGTAAACGGCTTGCACGCGTGGGTGACATGTCACGAGGTGTTGACACGGGGCCTGCTCAAAGACGGTGGGGAGGGGTGGGGAAAGGGGGGTGGAGCGGGCGAGAAGGAGCCAATGTGGGGCACCAACATTTTCCGACGATGGAACGGGCAGTGGAAATTGATGTGCCATTTCTCAGGGCGCTTGGCGGGCGTGCAGGGGGAGTTGCAAGACTTGATGGAGGAGAAGAGGATGAGGGAGATGGCGGGCGGGGGGAAAGGGAAACGGGGGGGGAGCGGGGGCATGCCGAACATCCAACGGATCCCGTTACGGCCGGAAGACTTGGGTTTACCTCCGGGTATGGGCGCCGAGGCGGAAATCACGTGGGAGATAGACGACGGCATGTTCGAAGGGGACGGGGAAGACGAAGGCTTCGAGAACGAGAACGGGATGGCGGTGGACGTGGAAGTGGTGAAAGAGGGTGGGGGGGACGAAGGGAGGGAGGGAGGGCGGGAGGAAGAGCGCCGTTTGGCGGCTTCATTTGAGGATCTGGCTGGGCGCTTGTTGGAATGGAACAGGGCCGATGTGTTCAGAAAGGAGACCAAAAAAGCTTTGGGGGCTGTGAGAAAACTTGCGCGAGAGGGGTATTTGACGGAGGTGGACAAGGTGAGGACACGGGGGAGGGAGGGAGGGAGGGAGGGAGGGAGGGGGGGAGAGCAGGATCCTGGCGGGGCCTTCTGCCTTGCTGCCTTGGCTGCAACTGCGTCCTCCCCCACACTTTTGTTACTGACAGACCGCCTTGCTTCCTATATCCTTCTGCTTTTCAGATGAAACTCATCCATTCCGTGATCAGCGCGGCTTCCCGGGAGGAAGTGTCGCAGGTGGAAATGGCCTACGACCTCCTGGTCAGCGAGTTCGAGGACGAGGAGGAGTTCTCGGAGCAGTTGAAGTTGATATTGCACACGTTGGAGTGAAGGAGAAGGGGAAGCGGGGGATGAGTGGAGTACGAAGGGAGGGAAGCAAAGATGGTGGGGAGGGAGGGGGGAAAGCGGGGAGGGCACCTACTCCTCGTACGGGGGAAGGGGACGAAGTGGGTGCCGCGGGGATCTCGAAGCGGAGGTGGAAAGCGGACGAGCAGAAGGAGGGAAGCAGCAGAAGAAGAAGGAGGAGGAGGAGGAAAGATGAAGCGATGGAGTCGGAGGGATGGCGACAGAGGCAGTGGAGCGTCAGGTGACAAACAGCGAGGCTCAGTGGCCCTCTGATGAAATGCTGAGTAAGAAAGGTGGCGGTAACGGCCGTCGCAGTGTTCATGTAGGGGTAGCAATGGAGGGGGAAGGACGAGGGGCTGTGGGACGTGCATCAATAGGGAAGATCGCAAGGAGAGAGGCGAAGGAGGGGTAGCGTGGGGGGTTGACGACTGGAGGGGACGAGTGCATGCCTGGAAATTCTCAATGTACAGGAGCGGGAGGCCCACAGGAGCAGGAGTAAGAGCCGTAGCAATACCAACAACCCAGGGTTCAGGGATAGCTTTGCCAATTGAGCACGAGGGTGGAGGAGGAAGGGGCATGTGGTGTGAAGGGGAGAGTAGAGAGGGGCGTGGGAGGGAGTATGGGAGATTGGGCTCACCCTGCCTGCAGGGTAGGTCGGTCGTCTGTACCGCGCCTTTGTAGAGAGAAGAGTTAGATGATGCAACGACCCGAAGCGCGGGAGGGAAAGTTAAAGATAAAAAACATGGTGACAGTCTAGCCATAATAGAAATATCCCGATGCGCCGCGCGCGGTGCTTTTCTTTGTGGGAAGAGGGACGGTGGTTTTTCTTGGGGGGAGAGAGACGACAGAGGGACGAGCATGGAAGCTAATCTGGAGGAAGGGCACGCCAGAGGCACCGCTCTGGGTGGGTGGTGAGGAAGCCGGCTGGAAACGGGCGCGTCGTATGGCGAGAAAGGAGCAGGAAGAACCTAGTTCTTCCTCCGACCTCCGTAAGCGATTCAGACTTGTTGGATCGACTAGCGCGTGTTTTGCTGTGTGCTCCCGTTCTTTACCTTTCCACGTTTCCCTTCACCTCAAATCCTGCCCGGAGGATCCATTAGCAGACGCTTGAAGTGTTGCCATGCACCCACCTTTGTCAACCCCTCCCCCCCTCCCTTCCTCCCTACGTTCCTCCCCCGCCTCCTGAAAGCTTCCATCGCGCGTAACAGCCCCCGCTGACAACCCAGCAGCAAGCGACAGTGCCTCCGCGTCCTGTCTCGCATGACCTCCATCGCCACCTGTCCTCGCTCTCGCATCGCTTCCAACTGAATGATGAACTCTTCGAGCAAAACTTCCTTCTCCTTCGCCGCCTTCACGGCCGACGCATCCCCCGCCACCGTCACCAGATCGTACACCTCTTTCGACAGCAACCGGGCTTGCTGGACGTCTCGATCCATCCACCACGCCCTACCTTCTTCCCTCCACCTCATCTCCGCTTCCTCCTCCTCCCGGCCCATCAACACTGGTGGTCCTCCCCGAATGACCTCGTAAAAAGACCTATCCTCTTCCCTTTCCTGTACTTCCTCCTCCCTCCCTCCCTCCCTTTCCATCCTTACCTTCTCCTCGACCCCTTCCTCCACCTCTTCCGTCCACATCACGCTTCGACCCCATTTCTTTCCCTCGGCACCTTCCTCCCTCCTTCTCATTGCCGAGACCTCTCTCCCTGACTGCCTCCCAGCCTTCCCCCCGTGTCCCGACCTCATTGCCTTCCTTTCCCCTCTGTCCTCACCCTCCTTCCCCCCTTTCCCCGCACGCCCACACGCGTCGCCCCCTCCTTTGTCCATGACCCCGGGACCCCCCGTCCCATCACCCGCACGCGGACACCTCCGCAGGGTCTGTGAGACCTCGGCCCCCTCTACGCCCAGGCCGTGGGGCCACATTACTTCTGTGTAGACGTCGAGAGCGGGGGTCCTCGACCATGGCTCCTGCGGTGGTGGTGGTGGTGGCCGTTGGACAGGTGACCGGGACAAGGCTTGCTGTTGCTGCTGCAAGATTTGCTCCTGTTGTTCCACCACCGTCCGCAAAGCGACGCACTGCCGCTCCATCCCAAGAAAAGCTTTTCTTTCCCTCGTCGCTGCCTGCTTCCACCGCGTCATGTCCGCCAGCAAATCCTGTACTTCCTCGTGGCTGGCCTTCGCGTCCCTCGTCGCCCTTTCCAAGGCCGCCTTCCACGCCGCGTCCCTCCCCCCGGCCACGCCCTCCGTCGCCTTTTCTGTCTCGGGCGAGCCCTCCACCTCCCTGACCGCTGTCTTCCCTCCATTCTCGTCCTCCTCCCTCTTGCTCCTGAAACTCTCTTCCATCCTCCTCGCCCTCCTGCCCTCCCCATCCCCTCCTTCCCAAGCAATGGCCTTCCGTGCTTCTTCGAGCTTTTTGAAAGTGATCAGCAGTCTCTGGGTAATTTCCCTCTCCTTTTCCCGTCGTCGACACAGAAGAAGGGAGAGTCGATGTTCGAGGCCCGTGGGAGCAGGCGAGCATCGATGGCGCTTTCGAGAGGAGGGACGGACAGAGGGAGGGGGGGGGGAAGAGAAAGGAGGAATGGGAGAGACCGGGAGCAACAGCCGTTTCCTCCCATAGCGCTGCTGCTTCTTCTCAAGGTCCTCCTCTTTATCGATGTCCCCTCCCCATCCCTTGACATTTTTTTTCTTCTTCTTCTTCTTCTTCTTCTTCCTCCTCCTCCTCCTCCTCCTCCTCCTCCTCCTCCCGCTTGACCCTCGCAAGCTCTTCTTCCACCTCCCGAGCCAACGGAGCGCTGATGATGGACAATTCATCTAAAAACAAGCTCGCATTTCCGCCCTCGATAATGCTTGAACCCTCCTCCTCCTCCTTCTCCTCCTTCCCGCCCTCCTCCACCGCCTCCTCCTCCTCCTCCATCTCCTCCACCCAGGCTGCCAACACCGCGTCGCTCGCCGCTTTTGCGCGCTGCATGTGCGCGATTTCTTCCCGAGCCGCCCTTAATTGCTCCTGCAATAGTCTGATACTCTCCCAAGCCTGAGGAGATCGCTCTTCATTCCCTGTGTGAGGTCCTCTCTCGAGCCCCTCCGCCCCTCTCTCCATTCCTCCACCTCCTCCTCCTTCCTCTAGCATGGCGAGCGCATCTCGCGAGGGAGTCGACGGCTTTGAGGTCGGATGCGATCTATCAGCGAATGGTTCCACCCTGGCCTCCCGCTCTGTCTTTTCCATGACGAAGGTCTGTGCGGCTGCCTCCTGTTGCTGGAAGAGGGAGGGTTGGGGGAGGCCACGTGCGGCCGCTAACTCATGAAGGACCTTGATCGCCTCCCGCTCACTCTCGATTGCTGCGACAGTGGCGATCTCTTGCTGGCGTTGGAGAATGCGTACTGAAGGAGGCGTTTGCGGGTGTGCGCCGAGTGGGTGGCAGGGAAAGAGGAGGGAACGGGGGGGACAAGGTAAGATGAGGCGAATATGACCGTGGCATACTTTGAAAGCCCAAGTCTGCATTATTCAAGCGGACCAGGCGCTCACTGCCCCTTAGTCTCCCCCTCTTTACCCTCGTCTTCCAGGAGAGCTATCATACGAAGCAGATCCTGCTGTAAGCTTAAACTAGACGGGACTCTGTCTTCTCGTTCCTCTCTCGCTTGAGGAGAACCAAACAGCAGCTGCTGCCAGTTGTGAGTCTCACCGGCCTCTCTACCATCGTCCAAGCTTTTTCCAGCCTTTCCGTCCTCCAATTGTTGCCCCGGTCGTCGCCGCAACGGTACTCCTGCGCCTCTTGAACATGAGGGGGAATGGGGGGAGGCTACAGTGGGAGCCGAAGACATTGCGGTTGTCCTGCCAAAGACGCTTGCCATGGGCGCGTTGTTGTCCAAAGGAAACGATTCCGTCGACTGTAACCTATGCAATGTGTGAGAAAGGCAAATAGTTCCCCTAATTAGAAAGTTCTGTCATTGGTCAGGTTGCACATTTTGCGCGCGCTGTGGAAAAACCAATGAGAAGCTCGGAACGGGGAGGCAAGTGATGGTACGTACGATAAGCCTGACGCATCGGTCACCATTTTCATGGTGTGAGGGTCATTCACGACGAGTCAAGCGATAAACATAAAACGTGGAGGAATCACGAGGGATGTGCACAGCTGTAGGCCTGTCGAATTGTGTCTCTGCTGAAAAAATCAGTACCATGACGGATTTCTCGCCTCTCATTACAGCTGACACACATTCAGGCACACTCTTACCTTTTAAGACGCTGTCCCTCAGGTATTGTAAAGTGAATTTTGGCCTCTGTACCACTGTGCACAACAATTTTTGAACCAGGGTGCACGAAAGACGAGAAAGAAATTGTGTGGTGACCAGAAAAAGTCCTAGGAGGTACGTTAGAGCAAGGGGATGTAGTGAGTGCGAGGCATTTTTAACAGGACAAAACCACGCATTAATGCTATAGGATAGCACGATCTTCTGCATTGAAAATAATTTTTCGGTAGAATTGATTCGTATTATCTATCTATGCATAATGTGCTGGCCAAAACCTTGGTCGTGCATCGAAAGCAGCAGGGAACCTCGAATGATCCACTGTTTTTCCCACGGTCCTCTTCACCTTGTACTATGATTAAACGAGGGACGATCTTCACCTTGTACTGTGATTAAATGAGGGAAGAGAAGTTTCACTTCAATAACTGACGAAGCTAAGGGCCACTTTATCTATCAGGGGACTTGGCATTCCTTTCCATCGTCCGCAAATCCCGGGATTGGGAACCTCTTATCTGCTCCCCTTCGGCCTTCGTCCCCACGCGACGCGCACCATGGTTGCTGACAAGCCCGTCGGTCAAAGCCTGCTCCGCCGTCGACGTAAAGAAAGCCCCCCCAGCACGTCCATGGCTACCTTGGACAGTGCAGGGCCTGGCCGTGTCCTATCCCCCGCGGCCTCTGCCTCCGACCCCGCCGAGAAGGCCGCATCCAAGGAGAGCGACCGGCACGCCCTGCGGCGGCTGTGGCGGGAGACGATCCCAGAGGAGAAAGGATACATGGGAGCAGGCGTCACGGCCATGCTGGTCTCCTCCGCGACGAACATGGCCTTCCCCACCCTGATCGGGCGCATTGTGGACCGTACGACCAAGGGCGCCGGTAGCGGTGACGGGGGAGGGGCGGGAGAGAAAGAGACGTCGTCGGAAGGGGAAGTGGCTTCTTTGCAGGTGTTTTTGGGCCGAGCACTCCTGATCTTCGTGGCAGGAGCGATCGGTTCCTGCGTCCGGACGCATTGCCTCCGGATGGCCAAGGAAGGCACAGCGCGCCGGTTGCGAAAGAAGTTGTTTCGGTCCCTCCTCCGTCAGGATAAAGCCTTTTTCGACGACCCCGAGACGGGCGGGCATCGAACCGGGGAGCTGGTGGCGGTGCTGGAGGGAGACGTGGACGCCTCGTCCGAGGTATTCACCACGCGCCTGGCCGACGGCTTGCGCTCCACCTCGTCGGCCGTGAACGGCACGCTCATGCTCTTCCGCCTCTCCCCCAAACTCACGGGCGTCTCCCTCGGCTTGATACCGGTATTCACCGCCGCCATCGTTGCCAATGTGGTCCTGACCCGCTCTTTGACCGCCCGCCAACGTGCCTTGGCGGCGGGGGCGACGGGCTTCGCCCAGGAACGTCTGGGGAATTTGGTGACCGTCCACGCCTTCACGGCCGAAGATCGGGACGAAGCCGCCTACGCGCGTCTCTTGGACGAGGCCCACGCCCTCACCTCCCAGGTGTCCCTGGCGAAGGGTCTCTTCATGGGCAGCCTCTTCTTCGGAGGCTCCGTGACCATGTCTGCCGTCCTCTGTTTTGGCGGGACCCTGGCCGGCCAAGGGGAACTGAGCGTCGGGGATCTGACCTCGTTCTCCATGTACACAGGTCTGGTTGCCTTGGGCTTCTCGGGGCTTTCCAGCTATGTGTCCGATACGTGGAAGGCGGCCGTGGCGGCGCGTCGGGTCTTCGACCTGGTGGACCGCCCCCCCTCCCTCCCTTCCTCCCTCCCGCCCTCCGCCACGCCCTCCCCCACCGCCTCCCTCCCTTCCCTTCCTTATCCGGCCAAGACGGCCCGGGGCCACCTGCGCTTCGAGAAGGTTCGATTCGCCTACCCGAACCGGCCCTCGGTCTTTGTCTTGCAGGGCGTGGACTGCGAGATCTTCCCGGGGCAGGTGGCGGCCATCGTTGGGGCCTCAGGCTCGGGGAAGTCTACCCTCCTGGCCCTCCTACTCCAGCTCTACCGGCTCAAGGGAGGCGGGGAGAGCGCGGGGGAGGGAGGGGGAAAAATATGGGTGGATGGGGAGGAGGTGGGGGCAGTGGATCCGGCGTGGATCAGAGGACAAGTGGGACTGGTCGAGCAGGAACCGGTGCGTGGGAGGGAGGGAGGAAGGGAAGGAGGGAGGGAGGGATAGAGGGAGGAAGGAAGGACTCGTAAGCGTAGCGAATCTTGCCAATTTTGCCCCTGCGTTTGCGTGGCCAGCCTCTGACCCGTTTCTTATCCCTGGTCGACTCCCTGCCTCCCGTCGTCCCTTCCTCCCCTCCCACCAGGCACTTTTCACTGGCACCATCGCCGAGAACATCCGTTACGGGCGACCCAACGCCACTGATGCCGAAGTCAAGCAAGCAGCGACGGACGCCAACGCCCACGATTTCATTACAGGTGAGGAGGGGTGGGAGGAAGGGGGAGACGGCGGGAAGGAGGGAGGGAGGGAGGGAGGGAGGACTCGGTCCATCGGCTTCAAGGAAGCGTAGGGGCTTTCAGAGAGACATGCAGACGGAAAGAAGAACTTCAGGCATGCTTCCCACGCGTACCTTCCGTTGATGCTCCCACTTTTCCCTCCGTCACCTCCGCCACCTCCGCCATCCACTCAACCTTCTCACGTCCCTTCCCTTCTCATCACCCACCCCCCAAAGCCTTCCCCGAAGGCTACCAGACCTATGTAGGAGAGCGAGGGAAAGCACAGTTGAGCGGAGGCGAGCGGCAACGGATCACCTTGGCGAGGGCGTTGGTGAAACGTCCGCCCATCTTGGTCCTGGATGAGGCTACCAGCTCGCTGGATCCAGAGAGCGAACGACTCGGTGAGGAGGGAGGGACGGAGGGAGGGACGGAGGGAGGGAAGGAAGGAGGGGAAGTTGGATTCGGGCGAGGGAGGGAGGGGGGGAGGGAAGGCGACACGGTCTTGCCGTGGGGATTTTTGCCTTACCCTGACGTTCCGCTTCTCCTCCCTTTTGTGTGGTCGGTGTCCACGTCGGCCCCAGTGCAAGAAGCCTTGGAGAAAGCCATGCGGGGAAGGACGACGGTGGTGGTGGCGCATAGGTGGGAGGGCGGGAGGGAGGGCGGGATGGAGGGCGGGAAAGTTGGTGGCCCAAGAGAGCAGGATTGGAAGGAGGAGTCTAGCCCGTGCTCGATTCCCATGGTCGATCCACCCCGAATTTTCCCTGTCTCATTGCTTTGTCCTTCCCCCCCTTCACCCCGTTCCTCCTTACCTCCCTCCCGCCCTCGTGGACCGCAGACTCAGCACGGTGGAGAAGGCCGACGTCATCTTTGTGCTTGAAAAGGGCCACATTGCAGAGAAGGGGAATTTCCGGGAGCTCTTGAACCGAAAAGACGGCGCCTTTGCGCGCCTGCATCAATCCGCTTCTTTTTTGTCGTCGGACAACCTGACAGGATAGGTTGGAAGGGAGGGGGGGGGGAGTGGGACGGTGGGACGGGATCGGAGGAAAGCTTGGTAGGCGGGCGATATGATAGAAGAGACGCATGCCGGTGCTCGGCTCGGTAGCTCGTGTGATTAAATTGATGCCAAGGGCCCCAAGGAATGCGTCCCTGACGAAGCCACTCTGGCGCAAAAAATAAAGGAGGACGCGTGCTCGCTCGCTCCAGCCGGTTTGAGCCCACTGGCACTGCCATTGACTATTTTTCCACATGGTTTATCTTGATTTCACCCAGCATGCACACCTCTTTTCTCTTTATATTACATAACCACAGACCATTAATTCCTCTTCTTTCTCTCATTTTTTGCTCCCCAGAAGCCACTTTTCCTCCTCTCGATTCTATCATCCTCCGCCTAAGGCCCCTCACGATCAACATCACCCTCCTCCCCTTCACCCCATCACACACCCCAAGCGCATCTTTCGCACGAACTCCCTCACACCCCTTCCCCCATCCCACCGCCAAAGGACTGCTCCCAGGAGCAAGACACCGACTGTTCTCAAAACGCGCGTCGTCCGCGTCGCCCGCGCCAAGACTTGGCTGTAGTCCCAACGGACGTCTTGGCACATGAAAAACACGGGAGGGGCCAGGATCCGGGGGAATACCTTGTGCAAGGCCGCCCGCAGGCCCACCCCCATAAGTTTCAGGCTCTTTTGGACGGGCAGCATGTGGTTGTACTGCTGCGGGAAGCCAATGGGGATCAACTCGCAGACGGCTCGGCTCTGTGGGCCCCGGAGAGTCTCGTAGAGGGGCAAGGCTGCCGCCCAATCCCCTTCGGTCTTGTCGAGGCTGAAAATGAAGTCCAAGACGTCCAGCAGGGCAATGTTCACGCCCGCCCCCAGGTCGGGGGGGAATGCGTGGATGGCGTCCCCCATCAGCACCACCCCTCCCGCCCCCTGCCTTCCGTCCCGCCCTCCCAGCACCTGCTGAGCATCCAGGCAGTACTGAGGCCGCGGAAAAAAACCGCCGGAGGAGCGAGCGAAACGTTCCGCCTCCTCTGGAGAGACCATCTGGTCCACGTCGCATTGCGGGAGCTCCCGTTTCAAAAATGCAATGACGTCTTGGCCCTTTTCCAGGCCGAAAATGTCCGCGGAAGGGGAGGCGATGATGTTCGCCGTGCGGGGTATGCCTTGCATCTTGAACGGGAGCAGGCCCAGGCGAAGGGGGGGAGAGAAGTAACCTTTAGGCAAACCCACGTAGGAGTAACACGTTTCCCGGCGCGTGGGGGTGTCGGGCTCTGCGTGCGTGAGTGGGAACCCGTCTTGGATGGCGAGGATCTTGTACCGGAGGCCCGCAGAGGGGGCGTCCACGTACTGCAAACCAAAGCGAGGTCCGTCCCTCTTTCCCCACCCCCAGCCCCACCTCCTTCCCACCCGCTTGGCTGTGCTTCTTTCCTTCGATTTGCTCGGGATTTCTTCGGTCTTTTTCGGGTCGGAGGCCGCCCAGGCCTCCAGGCCCTTTCGGATGCGGCTGTTCATGCCATCGCAACCTATGACTTTCTGCGAGACGAATTCCGTGGAGGTTCCGTCCCCTAGGGCCGCGACAATTTTGGCTTGGGCTGTTATCTGAGCCGTTTTTTCCGGCGGGGGCATGACAAAGCGTTGGATTGTCACGCCCCAATGGAAGGAAATGGCCTTCCCGCAATCTTCCTTCTGGATGCGGTCGTACAGGAAGGAGAGCAGAGCACGGCGTGGGAGCCAGTAGGCCGTTTGTTGGCTCGGGTCCGCGGGGGCTTTCACCACTTTGACACTCCCGTCCGCCTGGACGATGGTGATGTTCAAAAATTCCTCCGTGGTGATGGAGACCTCCTGCATCGCATCCGTAATCCCCAGCAGACCGGTGAGGCGTTGGCCGCGGCCGTCGATCCTGTACAAGTAACTCTTGTCCACTTCAAAATACTCGGCAGAGGGGTTACGTTCCAGCACATGGATGTCCTGGTAACCTCGACGGGCAAGGGAGAGGGCGGCGGCTAGGCCGGCTGGGCCGCCGCCTGCGATAAGGACATTGCAATGCAGCTCCTTGATGGACGTGGAGGAGGAATGTATCGGGTTTGGGGAGGTGGAAGACACCGCCATGTGGAGTAAGGAACGCGGATGCCGGTAGGCCTCCACAAAAAGCAATGGCGAGACGAAGGTGAGGATGACAAGAAAACAGACGACGTGCTGCGCCCACGGCACGATGAATCGTCGGGAGTCGGGCATGGACGGTGCCACAAGTATGAGGGACGGTGTCCTGCGGTCCAGTCGTTGCCTGTGGACGTGTGTGTCTTAGCGTTGGCATGAAAATAAAAATAAAAACACGTAGAAATGGTCATTATGTCGTCTTGGTAGTTTTCGAACCGGTTTTGACAAATGATAAAATGAAGCAAGGGTCTGCAGACGAGAGGCTTTAGCTTTCCTGACCGATCGATTTCCCACATACCGGTAACAAACTTGTGATCATCTAGATCACCAAACCACCTCAATCTTTGTTTTTAGAAACAGAGGGAATATACCACTTCACATAAACGTGATGCGTGTACAAACGCGCCACACTCCACACAAGCTTGAAGGGGGTGGGGAGGTTAGAACACCCCGTGGAAAATTTCACTCAGTACGAGAATACAACCCGCCACGTTTACACAGTCATTCATACCCATGACTCTTGAAGGCTTGGGGGTGTCGAAGAGAATGATAAGCGTTGCCTGCTTTTTACATTTTCAGGACATGTCGTCGAGCCTGACTTTCCTCATATCAACCGACTTCTATGCTTCTGGTTGCCACCCCACTCCCAGGAAATACATGTCGCTTATTCGCGTGAAAGCAGCTTGATTGCAGCCTAAATGGAAGAATGTGCACATGACACGGAGATGCTAAACAAAGCTGAGGCATCGGGTACCTCGCCCTCGCCCTCGAGCTTGGCTACCGGATTTCTCCCCGGCTCGACCAACCTACAAGTCGATGAAATTTACCTTTTGACGCGGAAGGAGCTTTACTTTGGCCCAAATCATGCCCATACTGCAATGGCTCTGGCAGATTTAGACGGGGACGGGCAGCAGGAATTCATGGTCGGATCATTGGACGGGACCCTAGCGATCTACAAAGGTCTTGCGGGGAGGGTACCATGGGCCGTGGCGACAGGGCTGGGGATGCTCCGTGTCTTCTCGTGTGGGCAGCTTTTGCCGGACCCTGACATCGAGACACAAAGCCCCCTCTCCAAGCATTGTTCTGAGAAAGTGAGTGGAGAGAAAGGAGGAAAGGCACAAGCAACGGCGGGGACGCGACCTGCCCGCCCCGGGCAGCTTGTCGCCCTGACCGTTGAAGGCGATGTTCACCTCTTCGACTTCAAAAACGACCCGTCTTTGCTTACTCTAACGTCTCCGACCAAAACAAGCCACGCCGAGAAGTACGGCGGCCGTTCCAGTCCCCCGCAGCACACAGACGTGCCTGTGTTCTCTGCCTGGGACACGCCGTCCTTGAGGTTGCAGCCCAGCCACAGCTTCACCGTGGCGCCCAACGTCACAGCTGCGCTTATTTTGGATGTGGATGGGGATGGATGTCAGGAGCTTGTATTAGGGTACACGGACGGGAAACTTCAAGTCCTTTGCTGGCGCTCTGCCTGGCGGTTGACAGAGGATGCAGGGCCGGAAGATTCCAGGCCGTGCTCGGAAAGGGTACCCGGCGGAGCCCCCGTACAAATGTTCGAGAAGGGCGTGGCGACGGCGTCCGCGTCGATCGTGTCGTTGTCAAGCCTGGGGCCGGACGACTCGAGCGGGAGGTCCGAATGCATTGTGGTGGCTCTAGAGGCGGGCACGATAGAGGTACTTAGGTGCAGCTCGGGGGCGGCGGGCGACCGGGAACCTCTCCTCACTTCGCTCGTCGAATTGCAGATCGGAGGTGGACTCCCTTTGCCACGTTTTGGCTGGTCGGGCCCCCTGACCTGTTGCGCGCTGCCGAAAGACGTTGACAGCTTGGCCCTGGGACTCGCGTTTGCGGTGGCCGGTTTGGACGGTCGGATGGGCGTGGCTGTGGTAGGGAAGGAGGGGGGCGGGGCGGGGGAGGAGAGCGAGGTGGCCGACGAGGGGGGCCTTGGGACATGGAAGACGGTGTGGAGCGTACAGACGAGGCACCCTCTCTACACTGTGGCGCCCCTTTTCCTGGGCACTGGAGACGAAGGCTGGGGGTTCGCGGCCTGCGCCTGGAGTGGTTTGACCTATTGGGTCCCGACGAAAGCTGCTTTCGCCGGACAAGCGGGGGCCGAAAAGGTGCGAGTCTTCGACCCGTCCAAGATGCTAATGCCACCGGTGCGTGGATTCCTCGCGGGGGCTTTTGGCCCGGACAACGAACCTTGTTTGTTCTATAGCTGTGCAGACGGACATATCGTCGTCTTTCATGAGCTAGAGAAGCAGCTGAGAAGACTGCAAAAAGGCACGGAAGAATATGAAGAGGAGGTGGCCAAGGCTGCACGCGAGCTACGAGCCCCGGAGACGCAAGAACTGGTGGACGCATGGATGAAAGTACATTTGACACAAGCGGGGGAGACGGCGGGGGGGGTGGACGAGGGGGAGACCCCACAAGCCGAGGTCCTGGAACCTGAGGAGGGGAAGGGGGGGCCATAGCCCTAGACCACATCGATGTGATAAAAATTGTGAACAGGCTGTTTTTTTTCGGGAAAATGTTGCTCGGTCATTTTCTGCTCTTTTTCACATCCCTCGTGTTCGTAATTCCGAACACCGTCTACATCGCCCTCTGAAGGAGCCAAAGCGTACCCTTCTTTCTCTTTTGATTACTCTCTAGTTTTCCACCCTTCTCGGCACCTGATTGCACTGCGCATCGCGGAGGAACCTCCCCTCCCCTACGCCACGTGTCTCCACACCACCTATTATCCACATTACTTTTACTTCTGGCTTCCATCTTCCTGAGGAGCTACAAACTTTTTAGGCAACCGTGCCCAGCACCTTTCTTCGTAATCCTCCTCCAAATGAGGGGCGTTCACGGCCCACTCGGTCAATTTCAAGACGTAGCATGTCTCAAACATGAAGGCCAGCCCTCCCTCAAATTTCACGGGCGCCAGCGCCTCGGTCGTTGCCTTCTCGAAAGTAGCCAAGTCGGGCCCATGGGGGGACATGCAGGAGTGGAGGGACGCGCCCCCCGGCAAGAAGCCTTCCTTGGCGTCGTACTTTCCGTAGATCATACCCATGTACTCGCTCATCACGTTTCGATGATAGTAGGGGGGCCGGAAGGTATGCTCCATCACCATCCATCGGGGGGGAAAGACCACAAAGTCTGCGACGGCCACACCGGGCACGGCGGACGGGCAGGTCAAGACGGTGAAGATGGAAGGGTCCTGAAGGAGGGGAATAAGTCCGAAAGGTCAGCGATGTGCGGTGGTGAGGAATGAGGGTGAAGTATGATGATATTATGGTAGCATTGGATGGGTGAAGGATGACTGCGAGAGAGGTACGCCAAGAAGGAAGGGATGCAAAGGCCTCGACGGAGGACGATCGGATAGGGAGTAAAGGGATAGAGAAATTCTGGTGTCGGCAATGGAACGTGCATCAAATGGGAGGATGCCTCGAATAGAGACCACACGGTGTGATGACGATGCCAAGGAGAAATACGACTCCAATCAACCCCATCCCTCCCAGGTCTTCCTGCCCCCCTACCAAATGATCATAGGTCACCGAGCCCACGCAGCAGAAATCGTCCAGATTGTATTTAAAAGGAGCATAGTTGCCATGCCATGCCACCACGTTGAAAGGGGAAGCAGGGAGGGTTGCCTCGAAAAGCTCTCCCCCATACTTGTTGAGGAGCCGGAAAGGCCTCTCCAGGTCTTGGAAGGCGGCAACGGGGTACTTAAAGTCGCGAGGGTTGGCCAAACCGTTTGCACCCAGGGGACCGAGCTGTGGGAGCTGTGCGGTGAAGGGGGATAGGCAGGGGGGTGAGCTCTCGACCTGGGACAACATTGCGGACCAGCGATTCTCTTCGCGCCAAAATCAGGGGCAGGAGAAGACGACCGTCGCGAGCACCGCACGCACAGTGCCATGGCTGACGTCTCTCGACCTCGAAACGCCCCGCCAGTGCACGTGCCGAAGGACGTCGTTGCCCCCTTTCCCCGTTGGCACCCTCCGGAGCCCCGCGCCCTCCTGACCTGGAAGTGGCCCTCGAAAACTTCCAGCACGTATCCCCGCGAGGGGGCGTCCACGTCGATCTGAAACTTGATACCACGCGGCAAGACCACGATTTCCCTTGGTTCTACCTCCAACATGCCCATTTCGGTGCGGATGTGTAACGTCCTGGGAGTGACGACGGCGCGGGCGTGTGAGTGAGAAGGGCAAGCAGGGCTCTCACCTACCCTCCATTATCAACGCTCTGATCGTCTCACCGCCCCGCTGCACTCCTTCCCTTCCACCCAACTTGAAACTCACCCCATCTGAGGCACCACCAAGAAGTCTCCGTCCGAATTCTGGAAGGCAACGTCGACCATGGAGGTATCGGCTGCGTACATGAAAACATTCAGGCCCTGTTTGCTGCCCGGGTCGCCAGCCCCCATCATACAGACCAGTCCATGCACAAAGTCCACCCCAGAACCGGCCGCAGTGGGTGCGTTTGGATCTGATGCAGGCATGGGCAGGGGCAACGGGCGCCATCGCAGCATGGCCGGCGTGGTGACTTCCGGCTTGTTGAGCAGGCCAAGGCGAGAGAGGGAGGAAGCCACAGGAATGAAACGGGATTGGACCACGGACGGCCGAATGCGATACAACCAGGAGCGTTGGTTATGCTCGCGGGGGACGGTGAATGCCGTGCCAGATAATTGCTCGGCGTAGAGACCTGTGCGCAAAGGTCCGAGACGGGGAAATCCAATTGCCCGTCAGCCCGCGTGGCAATTTTAAGCATCAAGCCATGTCAAACAAAGAGACAAACATGCCACAATCCTGACAGAACAATAAACCCTGGGCATGCCGCGGGGACAACCGAGGCGCTAAAGGAAAAATATGATGAGCATGCAAGGTGCATGGCTTCCGGAGCGTACCGTACGGGCAGGTTTGTGGGGTGTTTTGGCCTTCAGGTAGGGCATTTGGTATTGCCTCGGTGCTGAAGTGGTTGCCAAAGCCTGATTGATACTGCAATGCTGGACGCGTGCGCTTTATCTCGGACGACAAGGGAACTTTCTTGGTGGCTTCTTCCATCAAAGAGGAGGAAGAGGATGTCATCGTTCTGTGATCTTGTAGCTGCTGCTACTCCCAATACCTTGAAAGGCGTTGGCCTCCGCAACGGCAACGCTTCAAATGATAACAAACGCGCTATTCAATATTTTTTGAAAAGATGAAAGACTTCTACTGAGCACGCGTGAATCGAGGCACTGATGTAATTTGGACATGACAGGGCCAAAATAATGTCTGCCCCTGACTTTCGGCGACGGACGTCACACTACCGACGGCTCAACTTAATCCCTCGTCAATTAACATTTCGGAAGACGTACAGGGCAAGAACGATGGCGTTCATGTTTCTATCTTTACTGAGTGATATTCCAAGAGATTTAATCCACTTTCTCTGTCATATTTGATGCCTTGTAAAGCGGGTTCAACCTGCACGCGAGGACAGTATCCAGAGCGTCTCTTTGTCCTCTTGGTACTCCCCTTCTCTTTTAACCAAAGCCTTTTCAAATTTCCAATTCCCAGTCATACTTTATTTACACCTTAATTGTTGTGAAGTGGGAGTCTGCTTTTCAAGCTCCACAGCCGGGTGCTAAAATTTCAAGAAAAGAAGCTTGCGTTCAAGAAGATCATGAGGCTGGCTTTAGGGCTTCTGTCGGTGGTTGTCGCCATGGCCAGCGTTCTTAGCAGCGCCCATCCAATTTGTTGTACGGTGACTAAAGTGAGAAAATTACCTAGCACACCGGCTGTAACGCTCGCATCCTTGCAAGGGGGGCAAATCTTGAGACCAGACAGAAGGAGCCATCGACACATGCCATGGTCCGCGCCGTACGCGCCTCGTGGCATGCTGAGCAGAAGGGCCATGGCCAGTATTCCAAGCCCTTTGGGGCTTCTCAAAGCATTTGGTAAAGCCTATAGCAACTGGATGATGGAGCAACCGATCCGTGCAAATCTGATTTCCGGGATATTGATGGTGGCAGTAGGGGACGGGATCAGTCAAGCGATCGAAGTGGATGCGAAGACGGGCCAAAAGAAGTGCACGTCTTGGCGGGACCTCTCCTTGCGCCGTTTAGCTAATGCAGGATTTGCAGGTGCGGTATTCAACGGTGTTTTACTGCCGCAATGGTACCTATTGCTGCATAAACTCTCTCCAGGAGCGGAGACGCCAAAGACGATCGCGGCAAAGATTCTCGGCAATTGCGTGGCGTGGGGCTGTGTGGGGAATGCTGCTATCATGGCCATGCGAAGAGTGCTTGACGGGGAGAGCTGGCATGACGCTGAACAGGCCGTGCGGAGAGATCTCTGGGGAGTGATGATGAATGACTACAAAATATGGCCTTTGTACGACGTGCTCTGCTTCACTTGCATCCCCCGGCATTTGCACGGGCTGTCCACAGGCACGTTGGGGATCGTGTGGGCGACCTACTTGTCCTACGTGACCCATACGGAGGGGCACTGATGCCGTAGGGTGGAGGCAGCGAAAATGCAGGACCCTGGGGGGGTCATGCCAAGGGAGGGGGCGGAGAGTGTCTGGCTCCGAGGGAGAGTTAAGGCGGCACCCGTCTCCGTGAAGGGGAGCAGGACAAGAGGAAGACCAGCCTGTGGTCGACACGACCTTCCGTCAAGGTAGGGCGGGCGGCTTTTCAAATGTTCAAAATATGTGAGGAGTCTTCCTGCAGGCATGCTAAAAGAGGGTCAGAGCATGTCTGTCATCTGCAGCAGCACACGGTGGAACAGTTTGACGAAGAAACATGACCACCACATCGTAGTAATCCACGGTTGAGGGACTGCAAGAGCTTTCGCTTCTCCTCGAGATTTTTTTTATTTTTTTTTTGTTTTGGGGGGGGATACTTTATAGCACGGAGCATCCCTCCACTCACTGTCCGTTGTAAATCCACCACAAGATCACTCGACATTCCTCCCGAGCCACTGCCCTTCCTTCCTCCTGTCCTCTCCCGCTTCCTACACTCCCCTCCGCCGTGTGCACAGTCCGGGCATCAAATACAATCGGTTGCCCCTTACGGTACGCGTACCACACGGCACCGTCCCTCCCTCCCTCCCTCCCTACGAGATCCATCAAATCTTGGTCAAAATCCTCGCTGGCCTCCCGGTCCAGCTTCAAATGGCTCCGTGGGATCAACCCCAGCCTGCCCATTCTTTTCCTTATATCTTCCAAGCTCATAATCACCGTACACTCGCCTTCCCTACCGTCTGCATGCCATTCAAGTCCCTCTCCCTCCGGGCGGGTGATCGAGATACCCGTCTCGGCGAGTGTGACGTCATCCCCACAATACGCCCGCACAAGCCGAGCCACTCCTGCATTCTCGGCCAAAGCTTCCATCGCCGCGTGCGGATGCAAGCTATTGCCAAATGGGGCAGCGGCATAGGGTGGGCTAGACGCCTCTGGGGTTGCTGCCGCGGCGGTTGGATGGCTACAGAGGGCTCTGGAGGGCGACTTGGAGTCGTAAGGCTGTGTGTTTTCCAAAATACCAGGTCCATCCATGGGCTTAGATGACAAGGCTTCTGTGTCCGACGCATATGTCTTGTTGTCTTTGTTCTTTGCCGTGGACGAAGGGGTGTAGTACGGGTCAAAGTGGACGTTCTTCTTCCCCCTTCCGATTTTGGCGATGCGTGTGATGCCCAGATGCCGCCGCACCTCTGCGCTTACAACTTTGGCGTCGTCAAATGCCGAGTATAGAGCTTTGATTTCGCGGTCATGAGGAAGTTCGTGCGACGAATTGAAGCCCGTGGCGTTGCAAGAGACCGTATCAGACCCGCTGGGAATGCTATCGTGGCGAGAAATTCCAGGGTCCAAATGTCCATCCATGCCAGGCCCTGCTGTCCGCGTGCAATATTGGGCGGCAACTGGGAGGGACTGCGCTTTGTTGATGGGGGCGATAAGATAATTTGTAGCCACGGCAGAGAGGAGGGCATCCACCACAATTTCAATAACTCCGCGACACTTTTCTAAACTGGAGGGGGAGACGCAGTCCTGTAATATGACCGCGCCCTCACTTTTGAGGGTTTGAAGAGCGACTTCTAAGCATTTTTCTGTTTCTGCAAGGTATTCTTGGGGCGAATCATGTTCTTGGTCTTCCTGTAAGTATGGTAGTGGAACCAGCAATGCGCCCAAATTTGTCGAGGACCCAGCAAAGCGAGATTGCAGCGCAGCTGTCGGCAGGGTCATGACATCTACCGTACAACTTTAAATTTCTCCTTAGACTTAAATATGAAAAAGCAACCTATTCATAAAATGTTCATGTTGAATTTCAGCGTAGAGAAGCGAAGTGAGTATAGCGTCGCAAGGATGCAGGAGGTTAATTTTGATGCCTCCATTCTGGGCTCGAATGGTGTGTCCTTGGAGGGCACTAGGACGCGATAGTCAGTGAACGCGTGAGATAAATAAATCATTGTTGGCACGCCTGAGCCAAAAAAACTTGACAATGTACAAAAAATACAAGAGTTTTGCAAAAATGTGCACGGCGCCATTTGACGAATGCCAGAGCCGCGCGCAAGGCTCGCTCACACTTGTGGCGGGCAGTGCTTCAAAAATCCTCAGGACAATTCACCATGACTTTCTCCATAGCACTATCATACATGTCTTAGGTCCATACTGTTGTTTATTCATCCATCTCCCCAATGTTTGAGTCGCTCAATCTCTTTTTCAGTCCAGGGGCCAGAAACGATTGGGATATCTGCACTCGATGATCGACGACGTACGCATTGCATCCTCAAGTGCAACATATTGACTTGACGTGTTCTTTTTATTTATCATGCCTTCAACAGGGACGGCCTGTCGTCCGCAAATGAGACAAGCAGGCAGACAACAAGTTGGACGTCGGTCGGTGGGTTGGATTTTTATCTGCCTCGCTGCTGGACCCAGCACCACAGCTTTCGTGAATTTTATCTCTGGACCCCCGGCATTATCAGCAGGTAAAGAATTTTGGATTGTGTTTGACGTGAGGATATCCAGTTCCCTCTTTCGAAGCATGCGCATCTTTGATACCATGCATAAGTGCACAAGTCCAGAATATCTGAAGCCTTTCCATTTCATTTTAACCCCCCGTGTGTCCTGTGACAGACGCTACGGGCGCCTGGCAACCATCCCACACTCACCCCTACCGAAACAAGCCGCGCCTATTTACCGGGACCGATGGGGGTACTTCGGCGTCCTTTTCCTCGAGCGACCTCTCACCATCTCTGGGTGAAACACAGATGGGCCCAAGCGGGAATGCCATGACGGATACTTTGGCGCGAAAAGCAAAAGAAAAAGAAATCGCTGCGTTCAAAGCAGCCCTTCCCCGTGCCCATCCCATCTTCACCATGCTGGAGGACCTCAGCTTCCCTCCGTCCTTGGCCAACCGGAGTGATGCCTTGTACCAAAACCTTCGTCACCGTCATGGGAACACTTTAACGGTCGTGGCGGAGTACTGGCGGAAGGCGCCCTTTGCGTTCCTGGGTTCGGTCTTGGAACCCAAGGAATACAGCGAAATCTACCGAGAGGCAGGGGCGAGCGCGATTGCCGTGAACGTGGACTCTGTTGGCGGGGGATGTGCGCACGAAGACATCGCCGAGATGGTGGCGGAGCAACAAGCCGCCATCTTGGAGGACGTGACCGCCCCCGTGCCCATCGTCGCCATGGACGTGGTCGTGGACCCTGTGCAAATTTCGCGGGCAAAGCTGGCCGGAGCGGCAGGTAAAGAGGAAGGGGGGGGGTTGGGGTGGATGGGAGGGGGAAAAGGGAGCCTTGGGCGGCGTGTTGCTGTGGGAAGGCGTTTGCGGCCTGGGAGGAAGGCAGAGTATGGGCCGTGCTAACCTCCCTCAGTCTGCTCTCTTTCGGTTTGTGCTCATTCTCGCGTCGACTGACCCTGCCTCTCGCCTGTGTCTCGGTACCACCCTCCCTCTTCCTTCCTCTCCCTCCCGTCCCACGTAGGCATCACCCTCCGCTTCTCCCTCACACCCCCCGAGGTCACCCTGTCCCTGATTCAGACCGCCTTGGCGTTGGGCATGGAGCCCATGGTCTTCGTCAGGAATTCGACTGAAGCAGCGGCGGCGGTAGGGGCGGGGGCCCGCGTCGTCTATCTGTATGGGTGTTCCCGCGCACAGGCCGTTGAGATGCGCCAGGATTTGGATCAAGACGGTGTGATGATTGGCTTTGACCTGCGTCGACCCCGGGAATTTCAGTACGGGTTGAACGAGGTGGAAGACGCCTGGACCCTCCGGGACGCGGGTTTTAACAGCGTGTACGTGAGCAATTTGTTGTTCCAAACGCCATTGGATGATGTGCTGGGGCCTAGCTCGGTCATCAAGGCTTTGCGTGCCAAAGCCTGCGTCTTCCTGGTCGACCCCTTGGACTGGATCGAGAAGTCTGTGATGGAGGGCTCGAAAGAAACCTTGGGGGAGCTCTTGGCGTAGGCCGGAAGGGCCTCTTTCGTATTGTGAGGTTTGTGTGTGAGTCTATGTGCTGGGTAGTGGTGGGTGTCTGACGGCGATAATAAAGCCTTCTTACCGCGTGTACATAAGGAACTGCGAATGGGTAGCTGGAGATCTTTGACGCTCAAGTTCTGGTAAAATATAAATGACTGCTTTTATAGTTTTTCCTTCTCAAAAGTGCTACAGACCGGTCAGGTCACGACCATGCATGACTGCATTTAAACATTGTCGGTCTTTGCATTACTTTCAAAATGCGATCCAATTTCCTAGTAAAACACTTTTCGTTCGAATGCTCGACTTTGTGGCAGGCGATGCCCGTGCGCAAAGCGCTCGAAGGGGGGGAGGTAAACCCAAGTTACGTGGCTTGTATGTGCATACACCAGCGCCAGAATCCGACGGCCTGCATGAAGTTGTCCCGAGATCACTCCTGCACCCTGTGTGAACGCCGGTAGAGCAAGGACTCGGTGATTGTGCCGTGCGCGACTGATTTGCTCCCCGGGCCCGAAGAGGAGAGGAGCGAGCACGACGAGGGCGGGCGGCAAAACGGTTTTGGAATCACCCTCTCCGCTTCTCGTGCCCTTTGATCACGTTGACACATCGAAGGCAGCCCAAGTAGACTTGGCATCACACGTATTACTATTCTTGAGTCAAATTCAAGCTCACCTGTAGCTCGCAATCTTTTTTTCCTTCCTTCCCACCCACCCAAATGGGAAAACCCAAGGGCCCTCTGTCAACATGGGCAGCCTTGGCATCCTGCAGACCTCGGCAAGCCTCACTGCAGTGATTTTAAATATCTGTCCTATTTTTGATGAAATCCCCGGTAAGTGTTTATGTCCAGTAGAGCGGCTTTTGTCGCGATGGAAGAGTACTTGTCGGTGGGAAAATAGGCCCATACGTGGTTACTTCCCCAGGGCTCCTCTTTGCCTCCAAGCAAAACTGTCTTTTTGCTATTAAAACAAAAGGCCTCGGTCATTCAGCACCCTTGTCTCCATTACATCGATCGAGAGTGGTTTTGGATGTGAATTACGTCGGTAGCCAGCTTGTCTACTTGAAGGTTGATGGTTGATCGTCAATTCTCTCTCATTTGATCGCAATTTCGTATGCTGGCGTCCTACATGTCAGGGAATGCTTGTGTCTCGCAGCAGCCTCCTCACTCCTCCCTATTCTACTCCCCGACAGCAATCAAACGGAGTCGATCCACGGGCGATCGCTCCCCTCTCCTCTTCGTGGCCATTTGGACAAACGCATGCCTATGGATGTTCTACGGCGTCTTCATCGAAGCCATTCACCCCATAGCCACCACAAATTTCACCGGCTTTCTTTCAGGGTCTTATTTCTTGCTCACCTTCTACGCCTACGCTCCCCCCGTGGCCAAGACGCGCTTCGCGCAATATTTCGTGCTTGCCCTCTCTTTTGTCCTGAGCACGGCGACGTACTGCTTCTTCTTCCCTTCCCTGGACACAAGCAGGACCCAGGCCCATCTGGGAGCGCTTTGCACCCTTGTCACCATCGCTGTGTACGCCGCCCCCCTCTCCACCGTCCTGCGGGCCTTGCGCCTGCGCTCGTCCAAGCCCATCTCCCTCTTTTTCGCCCTGGTCGGCACCCTGAACAGCGTTTTGTGGGGGGCCTACGGCATTTTGACGGCGGATGCCTGGGTCTACATCCCCAGTGTTATCGGTGTCTTCATGTGTCTGACGCAGGCGGCTGTCTTCTTCTGGTTCGCCGTGGGAAGGGGGGGATTGGAGGGAGGGAAGGAAAGTCGAGGGGAAGGGTTTGGGGGGAAAGCCCTGTTCGACTTCTTGTCATTACAGGGAGACGGGGGCAAGGAGATGCAGGCAGCCCTTTTGTGAAACGAGGGGGGGGTCGGAGTGGCCACGGCGGACGCGGTGGGGGAGGAGGAGGCGCGGTGCTTGACATGTTGGTCCCGACCGTTGAAACCGGTAGATATTGAAATTTAAACATTCAAACGCGCCGGCGAGGCGTCCAAGAAACGTGGCTACCTGGCCCTTGTGAGGCCGATGGTGGTCTTTGTGCACGGAGGTGGGGCGATTCGATCGACCGAAACGAAGATGCGACGGGAGAGGGATCGCCTGGGAGCGGGAGCGGAGAATGCCAGCTTTCCATGGCTTTTGTGGAGAAATGTGTATGAATCAAATGGAAAATATCGTGTCGGAACAACAAGCTATGGATGAATGATAGACACGCATTTCCAAGTATAATAACGTGATCGAGGGGGGGAAAGAAATCAAACAATGATAGACATATATCTATATATTATATCCGCAACTCCTACTTTCTCCAGAGCGGCACCATTTTCCCCTGTCGGACCCAGCGCTCCCACTAGCTCTCCCAAAAGCTGCTGGCCAACAAGCGTGGCCCGACCCCGTACACCCCTCCTTCCTGCGCCACCAACCTCCCCGCATTGGCCATGTCGTGTAAGAGGACCCAACCCGCCCCGCCCTTCGCGTCCAGGCAGGCGACGGCCTGTTGGTATGCCCTTTCGTTGTTGACCAAGCTCCGGAGGCCTACGCTCACGTCCCCCTTGAACCGCTCCTCCGTCACTGCCTGCAGACCCCCCGCCTCCACCTGTGCGAACGGCAGCGTGAAGCCCTCTTCGTACTTCCCCAGACCGTCCTCCCCCTCGCCCTCGCCCTCCTCCTCCTCTGCTAGCAGCCGCAGGAAAACTTCCAGCAGAGCGTACGAACACCCCTTCCAATCCCGCTTGACCAACCCCTCAAAATCCAACGTCCCTTGGCTCAACACGTTCGTGGCGAAGCCCAGCTCCGACAACCACACCTCCATCCCGCCCTCCCTCCCCCCCTCCCGGAGGTCGGCCGTGGAGACCAAAATGGTGGAGGGAGAGACGGCCCCATGGACGACACCGGCTTGGTGGAGCAAGGACACGGCAGTGATGCTCCCTTCGAAGACGTTCTTCAGATAGGCTACCCGGTCCGGCCCTCCTTTCCCCCACAAACGGCCCCACCAACCTGCTCCCCCGGGAGACGCCAAGGGGAACTTCTCCGCATTCCCAAGCGCGAGGCGGGGGACGGAGGTAAGTGGCAGGAGACGGGCGGCGCGCAAGGCCACCCAGACATTGCCAGGCACGGGGGGGGGTAGGGAAGGACCGAAGCGGTCTCTCCAAGCTTGTACGAAGGAGGGGTCTTCCACCTCCGGCCCGGTGGTTAAGTAGCCGTGGAGAGGGACAAGCGGGAGGTCGGAAGGGAGCCAGGCAGGTTGGTTCCGGCGTGTCCAGTCGTACAGGTACCTGGGGGAGGAGGGAGAGAAGGAGGGAGGGAACGAGGGAGGGAAGGAGGGAGGGAAGGAGGGAGGGAACGAGGTCGTTCGTGAACGGCTTCTCAAATCACAGGTCACACGGCTCTGGGAACCATCGCAGGACAGCCCCCACACGTTCACTCGCCATACACCAGCAAGCAGTAGAAAGGGAGAGGACCGTCCCATACCTGTAGAGCTCCACTTCTCCCATGGCCACGTTTTTCATAATGGGCAGGAATTCCTTAAGGACCAAGGCCTGACCGGTTCGGGTATCAACCGCCTCGAACAACCGAGCACCCACGCCCATGTTTCGCATTTCTCGACGAATCTGAGCCGGCTGCTCCGTCCTCGATTTCTTGTTGCGAATGCGCCCGAAGGCACCGCGGGGTCCCGCACCGTCGCGGGTTTCCGTCTCCTCTTCCACAGTCAAACGTTGCTCCCCGATGGGGCGCACAATTCGCAGCTGGTTGGGCTCCAGGACAGGAATGGTAAAAGGGTCGTCCATTTTTCTTCTGTTTTCATCGTAGTCGTTTGCTGACAAAGCTAGGGGACGACGTGGGCGGCGACGGGAGATGGGGCGACATGGAAGCCTGGAGGAGGAGGTGGCCGGACGAAGCCGGAATGCATGTACAGACAAGGGCAGGGCAAGGTAAACGATGACAGGTAAAAGCGTGTATCGCCTCATTATGCCGCTTTCCGGGGCAAGATGTCTGTACCAGGCGGGGCAACATGAAAAAGGACATGCACCCACATGAGACAAAGTTGGAGCGCTTTCATGGTTATGACAACAAAATATTTCCGCAACGCCGAAGTTACAAAATCTTGGTTTTCGTAATCTACAGTTGCCTATACTCGCATCATACACCAAGACCCTTTCTTTAAGCATTTCCGGTGGACGTTTTCGAGGTTTAGTCGCAAAACAAGAGGCAACAAGAACAACTCAGTGGTGAAAGAAGTAGGCCAGGGGCCAGGAGGTTAATAAAGTATTCTCCTTCCAAATGCTTATCTGATACACTTTGGAGCGCCCTTCTTATACGATATGCCGGTTCAATTCCCAAATGTCTCTCCATTGGCCCCTCATGGTGGGAAGTGATGTGACTTGCGTCTTAAGACGGGGATACCTCTGAGCCCATATCGCTTGCAATCGCTGTAACCTCACAGGGATGTTCTCTTTCGATTCATGCCTCAATGTGCAGAAGGCTTGTGCAAACCGAAAACATCAATTTGAAGCATGATTCGTCTGGTACATGAGTCCTTCCTTTCGTCCGCCTTCATCAACCGGATCGGGGTACGTACATTGGATATTTTGTCAAATATATTTTCAAGTATAAAACATGTCGGTCAATGATACATTCGAACATAAATTATGTCCGCGTTAATCCCACCACCCTCGTGTTGTGTGCTCGTCGTTTGTTCCGTGCTTCCACTTTGCTGCGCTTGGTCATCTCGCGCAGCTGTCGTCTTTTTTTCCGTTCTTGCTCGACTCGTTCCTCTACGTCATCCCGCTTGGCTTTGCCAGACCCGGCATCCTGAGATTCCTGGGCCCATTTCTTCTTTTGACGATTCATCCACGCTTTCTTTCGCTCCGCTGCCTCTGCCGCCGCCTTGGCCGCATAGGGGTTGTTCTCTCCACCTGTACTCCGCAGCAACAACCGGACATCCATTCCATGCAACCCGAAACTGTCGCGTAAGTTGTTTTTCAAAAATTTCACGTACGATTCCTCCATGCCTGCCCGATTCGTGACTAGTGCGAATGTGGGCGGGCGTGTCTTGATCTGAGAAATGTATTTCATTTTCACCACTTTGCGTGTAGTGGCCGTGAGGGGGGATGCGCGGAGTCGCTGCGTTTCGAGCAGCCATCGATTGAGCAAGCCGGTGCTCACCCGCGTATTCCAAGCCCTGTACGCACGAAGGACGGCAGGCAAAATGCTGCCTATGCCTTGCCGAGTCATAGCAGAGGTGGCAAGAACGGGGAGCGAGCCTAGTTGAGGAGAGAGGAGGTGCAACTGATCCC
Organism: Nannochloropsis salina CCMP1776; assembly: GCA_004565275.1. Classification (NCBI taxonomy): domain Eukaryota; class Eustigmatophyceae; order Eustigmatales; family Monodopsidaceae; genus Microchloropsis; species Microchloropsis salina. The sequence continues at coordinate 1,197,296 of SDOX01000006.1, forward strand.
GTACATTTTGGGCATACAGACCCGGAGAGGTCTGCAACAGGTCGCTCTTGTTCGCAACGACGACCAACGCCCGCCCTTCTTGAAAGGCCCGGGAGGCCACCCTTTGCTCCTGCCGTCGCAGCCGGAGATGTTGGGCGTCGAGGACCAACACCACCACATTCGCAAACTGAACAGCTCGGAACGCCTCGGCTACTGACCATTGCTCCAGTAAATTGCGATGGTCTTGCCGGCCCCGTTTCCGGATGCCGGCCGTGTCCACGAGGCGTAGGCGGCGTCCCCGATAGGCATAGTCCACCGCCACCACGTCCCGAGTGGTTCCCGCTACCTCCGAAGTGATCATTCGCGGCACTGAAGCCGTCAACGGCCGCGGCCAGGGCAATGCTGCAGGGGCACTTCCCTCCACTTCCTCGCTGGTGGTGTCGACGTTGTCCGTGTCCTCGTCAGGCGAGGCCCCTGGGCCGGGAGGTGCCCGGGGTAAGTGCTCCAAGGCGGCGTTCACCAAACTGGATTTCCCCGCGTTCGGCAATCCGACAAAGGCCACCGTGACCACCTCTTCCTTTTCCCCCTCGCGCCCACCCGGTGCATCCTTCTCATCATGTCTTCCCGCGTCCATGCCGGGAGCATTGGCACCCTGCAGCCCTGCCAAAAGCGCTTTCTCCACCAGCAAGGTAGCCAGCTCTGAGATACCTTCATTGTGCGCCGCCGAAATCGCCACAGGGTCTCCCAGCCCGAACGCGTAAACGTCGTACACGGCGGTTTGCATATCTGACGACACCCCTCCTTCGACCTTATTTGCCACCAGGATGGTCTTTCCCGATGCCCCCACCTTGTGCAGCCACCGGGCCACGTGAGCCTCGCCGGGACCTACCCCCGCACGCGCGTCCACCAGGAAAAGGACCGCGTCGCTCTCTTTCACGGCCTGGGCTACCTGGGCATTAATCAGTTCCTGGATTTGCTTCCGTTGGGCTCGGACCCTCTCTCTGACCAGGCCGCGCGGGTCCATGTCCTCGACTTCTTCACCCTCATCCTCCCCGGCCTCATCCTCAATCCTCACCTCGTCCTCTTCTACCAACCCTCCAGTATCAGTTACCACCATTGAGATTCCTGCATAGGAACACGGCCCCGTTTTTCGATCCCGTGTTGTGCCAGGAATGGGAGTGACAATGGCGGTTCCTCCAGTCCATCGCCCTTTGGCGGTACCCGTGAGACGATTAAATAGCGTGGATTTACCCACATTTGGTCTCCCAATCAAGGCAACTCGAAACGGACGTGTTGAAGGCTCATCGTTCGAGGCATGGACATGCGTGTGCATGGACTGGGCGCACTTTTTTTGCCACAAATGGGTCCAGGCAAGGGAGGGGTGGGGGGGTAACGCTGACAGGCAGCACATGCCGGGGCGACGCGGGACGGTGCAATTTGCAGCAATAAAAAGTCGCGTCGACGGTGGACGCCGCCACCACATGGCACCCAGTCCGAATATTTCTCTCTCCCTGAGGTTGGGCATGGAGGAAAATATACATAAAAGTGGCGAAAAATACAGTATCATAGCCCGGGCGCTTGCTGGTTTGCACGACCTGTTCCGTCCTCCTTGTCGAGCCTCCCCTCCCCTTAATGAGTCATCCCATCCATGTTTCGAGTCACAAGCCACCTCCCATGCATGTTGTTCAATAATTACAGGCATACATCACATAGCTATCACAATTGTACCGAGCCGTGCGGCCTGACGCTTATGACGCGTGTCTTTCAACGGGCCCTGGGCACCCTCGTCGTTTTGTCCTCCTCGACTCCGGTCGCGTCGTTCATGCACCATGGACCCGCCAGCCGCATGATGGGAAACAAAGGAGGTAGCCAGTCGCTAGGGAGCGGTAAGTTTCCTTGACCGCAGAATTTCGGACCGAAGGCAGAGTGATAAGTGAGGATAAGAAACGTGGAGCTTCCAGGAGTGTACGTGGTGTGTAGTAATGCTACATATCTGAAGAAAGTTCGCTAAATGCTTCTTTTCCCGTCCATCCATGCGTGCGACGGAGCACAGCCATTCGACGGCTTCCACAGGTTGTTTCGGCGGCCGCATTTTGGTTGTCCCCGCCCGCGTCCTCCAGCTCGCAACGTCTCAGCAGCAGCAGCAGCAGCGCCGAAGGCACCAAGACGGAGGGAAAAGGCGGGGGGCATTCTGTACCCGGTCAAGCCCCTGCAGAGCAAGATCCTGAACTTGTCCGCGTCCAGACAATGCTGATGGAGCACCAGAAGACAGCCGCGCGTCTCACAGCCGCGGAGGAGGCCCGCACGCTGGTTTACTACTCCACAGGGTTGGGGGTTTTGGGCACGAATTCGCAAGCTTCCTCTCCCTTGGCCGGGTACCCGGCGTCAGCCATGGTCGGATTTGCAGTGGACGAAAAAGGCCGGCCCATTTTCTCCTTCTCGAGCATTTCCACCCACAAGCAGGACCTGTTGAAGGACCCGCGGGCCTCCTTCACAGTGGCTAGCAAGGTACGTCGGAAAGGGCAGGCGCGTTTGCATGGCTGAAACACGGCTGTCCTGGACGGCTCCTCCTGGATAGTCTTTTTTTCGGACAAGGGGCGAGGATGGGAAGCACTACCTCCCGTCCTGTCGAGTCCTCGTCTCCTCCCCTCCCGTTCCTTCATTCCCTGTCTCGTCGTTTCTTCCGGTTTCTCATGTACAGGATTTCAAGGGATTGGACGATGGACGCGTCTCTTTCGTGGGAGAAATCAAAAAAGTGCCTGAAGGGGAAGAAACGACGAAAGCGCGGGAGACGTATCTAGCCAGGCATCCGGGGCACTTCTGGGTAGATTTCGGTGAGTTAAAAAAAAATTGAGGGGGGAAACTTCTTATTGAATCAACGTTTTTATCGAGCATTAATCACCGCCCTTTATGCATATTAATTTTGTCATCGTATTGCCTTGCTTTTTATCTGATGCGCGAACTCTCGCACGTGCTGACATCTCCTCCCGGGGGGAACTTGGTGTATATTATCCTGCTTTGAGAGCGCGCGATCGAATAAGGGACATTTGTGTTTGCCTTATGCGCAATATTGAACGCCTACAACCATCGCTGACTGCCTTGTGGCTTACCCATCACTGTAACTCCCTAGGAGATTTTGATTTCTTCCGTATGGATACCATGGCGGCAGTACGCTACAATGGGGGATTTGCACGCTTTGGGGCGCTGGAGCCGGCGGACTACTTGGATGCCGCGCCCGACGCTTGTCAACCGTACGCAGCCGCAGTGATGAATCATATGAACGCTGACCACTCCGACGCGACGAAAGCGATGGTCCTTCACTACATCGGCTTGGAAGTTGATAAGGCCGAAATTGTGTCCCTGGATAGGTTGGGCATGATGGTAAAAGTGGAGAGTAAATGGGGAGGAAGCAAAATCCGATTGCCTTTCACAAGGGAATGCACGGATCGAAAAGTGTGTAAGGAGATCATCGTCGAAATGACGCAAGCCTCTGCAGGAGCCTCCGCGGGGGCGAAGGTATGAGGCTACTAGCAGAAGTAGCTTCTCTGGGACGGAAGATGGTATGGAGTCGTCGTGGGGAAGGTTCTACATTCCGTGCCCAGACTCTTACCTCCACTGGTGGCCCAAGGAGCGCGAAAAGGCTCGCTGAGAGGACCGACCGGACTATCATGATACGTACGGCGGTGGTGGCAGCGTTTTTTTGGGTAATTTCATAATCGCTGTGGGTGTAGGTGCTCGCAAATATACAACGTTGAGACAAAAGAAGAGAAAGCGAGTGTGTAATTTGTGGTCGCGGTTCTGCAAGGTATTTGGCGATAGAGCTTGGCTTGGGACTAATCATGTCGGTGGAAGCAGGAACATTACCGCGTGTGAAATAACTTTCCGTCGGAGGCTATTTTTGGACAGTTCCCTAGGCTAAGAACAATGAAACGATGTTAATTACGGGAATGATTCATTTGCTACTGTCTCCTCCCCATGAGAACATAGGAAAATGACTTCTTGATAGTGATTACCTCTACCGTAGGCTGTTCTACATACGAAGGAACTTCACAACTCGAGTCGTGGAGGCGTTGACACAACATCCCGTACAATTAGTCGCTCTTCAGCTAATGGCGAATGTATCATCCGTGAAACTTTACGTCGCTTTTGCAGGACGTCGGCCCACCAGGAAGACGGTCACATGGCTCGCCGGCATGCGCCCATGCCGCTAGGCCATCGAGGAAAGGGTACCCGGAGCAAGAAGTGATGCAGAGCACGTCGCGTCTTACAGCCTGACGATTTTCCATAAGCGAACCCCAAAAATGATGTGTCCTGAAAATCTTGACCCACAGCAAGCACCTGTTTACGTGATGACTCGACTTGAACCCTCATGTCGCACCAGCGCACGGCATTTTTGACCGCCGGAAGCGTTACTCTTCCTTGGCCAGCCTCAAGGTGCTACTCTACGTCTCACTCCCTCACTATTACACATCTTGCCTTTGCTCTAGGGCGACATTCATCTTAACCGAGCGCTGGGAGTGTACATGCATTGAAGCCATACCGTTAGCCTCGTGTACCGCGGATTACTTCCCTTTCCATTCGACAGGCCATTGAGGCATTCGCACACCCATGAGCAGTTCTTCTCAACAAAGTTCGGAAAAAGTGGCCCTCCTGAAAGAAGTAACAGGCATTGAGGATGATGACGTGGCTACCTTTCTTCTCAGTAAAAACAATTGGGATGTGCAGCACGCCGTGCAAGAGTATTTATCCGGTGAAGCTACTCTTGCCTCCTCACCCCCTGCCCTAGTCTCCTCCTCCAGTCCCGCGGGCCAGAGCCACGTGCGGCGGCGTAGCACATCCCCAGGCACAGAGCGTAGGGTGCGTGCCCATCAACAACAATGGCTACAAGCACGACGGGACGGGAAGGACGCGGAAGTGGAAGAGTCCATGGGTGGCAGTGCCGGGGGAGGTGGAGACGGAGACGAAGCCCCTCTCCTGGGCCTTCGCGGGGGAGGGGAAGGCAATGGGGAAGAAAGGGTTGGAGCGGGCAGCATGGAGATGGAGCAAGGAGGACGGAACGGAGCTCGGGGAGGGGGGGCGTCTCTTCCCTTCTATTTGGTCGGTAATGTGCTGCACACGTTGCTCGCACCCGTGCGATACATGGCGGGCGTGGGGGAAGGGATGGAAGGGGAGACACAGAATCCGAAGGAGGCTGCGGAGGCGTTCATCAAAAACTACGAGAAAGAGTATCACTGCGCAGGGGTGGAGGGAGGGGGAGGAGGGGGGGGGGAAGAAAGGGAGGGGGCGGGGGAAATCGGCGAAGGGGGAGGCTACGCGTGGACCCCGCGACCCCGTCCTCGATTTCTTCCCCTTTCGTTCCACGACGCCACCCAGCTTGCCTCCAGGGAAGGCAAGCTTCTGCTGGTCTACGTGCACGCCCCGCTCCACGAGCACACGCCCGCCTTTGTCCAACGCATCTTGAACACGGACCCGATCGTCTCCTTTCTGGACGGCAACATGTTGGTCTGGGGGGGCTCGGTCCACTCCGCCGACGCCTGCCAGACCGCCCAGATCCTCGACGCCGCCGCCTTTCCCTTCATTGCTCTCGTCGCCTGTCAGCGGCACCCTCACCTGTCCGTCTTGGAACACATGGAGGGGGTGACGGCAGACACGGGAGCCGAGGTGATCCTCCAGCGGCTGACGGCGGCCATGGCCCGCCTGCAGGCGGCAATGGAACAGCAGCAGGCCGTGGTGCGGGAACGGGAGGAACGATCCCGCCTTCAAGCGGAACAGAACCGCGAGTACCAAGAAGCCTTGGAGGCGGACCGGCGCCGGGAAGCCGCCTTGGTGGCGGAGAAGGCACGGGCGGTCCAGGAAGCGGAGGCTGCCCAGAGAAGGGCGGAGGAGGAGAGGGAGGAAGAGGAAAAGAAACGGGTGGCCTATGCCCAGTGCATCGCCGAGAAACAATCACGGCTTCCCCCAGAGCCCGCCCCTGGCTCACCTGGCGCTTTGCGGTTGCGATTGCAGTTCCCCCATGGGAAGAAATTGGACAGAAGCTTCCGTCCCACGGATTCCATCCAGGTCGTGAGGGATTTCATCGACGTGCAGGTGGCGGAAGAGGAGAAGGGTTGGAAGGAGGAAGGGTGCAGGTTGGTGAACTATAGTCTGTCCACACCGTTTCCGAAGAGGACCTTTGCCGAGGTAGGAATGACGTTGCAAGAAGTCGGATTGCACAGTGCCGACACAATATACATCACAGATTTGGATGCATAGGACAGTAAAAGGGGACGATGGAGATGGTAGTGAATAAATCTTGACCGAAAATTAATTTTAAGTAAACGCAAATGTATCCCATCGACCATTACGCAAGCCCTTTGGAGACTAGTTCTGCACTGTAATCACTCGCACTTTCCTTATCCTCCTCCTGGCATTCACTTGCTTCGGGCCCCTTCACATTTATGCGGACGTATTTGTATGATGTTCGTTCGCATCCGAGATTGACACAAGAGGGTACGTTGGCATTCCACGATCTGGCCATTTTGCAAGGTATGCAACGGGCACAACATTCCAAGCTATATGTTGCTGGCATGCTCATGACGCGATTTTCCTTATGGAAGCAAACGCGGTCACGGCTTAGTGATTAAGCTAGGCTCTCGGTAAGGGCTGCCGCCGATGAAGGAGTCGTCACGTCAGTCACGATTTGCTCGTGACATATTCCATCGTACATAACACGTCGCCTCATATCCGAGAATTTCAAGCCGCCAGGGGCATGCTGTCTTCTCGTTGATATCATTCCATCCTTTGTGACCGACAATGATACTTTAGAAAATTAGTATCTGAATGGATTTTTGAAAAGATTGATTTCAACTCGTGGAGGACCACTTTTTAATCAGTGCCTACGCCCAATGGAAGGTGATGAAGAAACAGATGGACACAACACAGGCGCGATCCGGAAAAGAGGAACATTTACTGGATCTGGGCTCGGCAAGCACAAGTGGCAGGGTTTGCCTATTTCTCTTGACATATTTGTGGCATTGTAAGAGTAGAGGGATTCATCATTCTTCTTACAAAGCTACCCACTCTTAGATATGCATGCAATCCGGACGACTGTGGAAGCTAATTTAGAGCTTCCTGAAAGGGAGAAAATGTCACAAAGGAAACTTTATAAATACTTGAAGTAACGGGGTAATTAAGTACCAAGCTCAGAGCTCAGCAGATCTTTATTAGACAAAAAGGAATAGCATTTTTTGGGAGAAGATCGATCGCTATAAAGAGCTTACAGGCGCATAAGCTCCCGATTTGTCAAAGCCAAGTGACTACGGCGGCAGTAGGTTGAAAAGCTTCGAACGGCAAGCGTTTACACAAATAAATTAGCGCACTTATCAAGTATCTAACTGAAGGGAAGAAAGTAGAAATGATAGCAAGCACCATTCGAAAATCGAGCTGCGAGAAAGATAAATTCTCAAACAACGAAGGACAAATGCGCTTACGCGCTCAGATCCGTGCGTGTAGGCAATGGTAGGACTGAGCTCTTTCGCTCCGTGGGCCCCGGCCCAGCCTCTCAGTCCTCGATCGCATGGTCCATACAAACATATAAAAAGCCCTCTGCCTCCTATAGCCTTGACACGCCCTAGAAACGCTTATTTTAACATAGCCAAATAGCACTTTTCCCCGCCCAAACGCCTTCCATGGGCGTAAACGCTTTAACGGGCCCATCATGGGCCCGTTCGATCGCCCAGGCACTCTTCTATCCTTTGTCATAGGAGCTCTGTGGCCCTCAAAGGTCCTTCAAATGTTTATTCTGATCGTTTTTAAAACGAATTTCCTGCACATTGCCACATCTTCATACGCACTTTTGATGCCACTTCAATTCCAAAGTGCGATCATTTTCCAGTCATCGGTTATTCACATGGGCCCCTTCAAAGCGGCTAAACGCAACGGCTGAAAAGCGGTCTGCTGACCAGGGCCGTTACTCCTACCTGTCACCAAGCAGTGGTGACATCACATTTATAAATGGCGCTTAAGCTATTAGGGGTGCACTGGCAGAATGTGTGAGCCTGAAAAATGAATTTTTGACGCTCTACAATGTGTTTTTGCTGGGGCTTCGCCCCAAAGGGGCGGCCCCCCAGGGCGCCCGTAGTACCCCCCCTTCGCCGTAAGCCCCCTTTAGATGCCCCTAAGTTTGGGCAGACACGCTTTTGCGGGGGAGGCGTAGTTAGCCATTCATAATGACTAAATATTGGTAGGGGTGACGGCCCTGCTATTTAGGGTTTTTCCCGTGAAACCGGTGCTGAAAGATTACAAATGATTAATTATACATCCATGTCTAATCAATTTAGCAGGATACTTGTATTAGATGACAAAGCTAAGTCGGGAAAGGAGGCATGTGGCAGCATGGTTGGCAATGGCTAGTGCTTCCTTTGTCGGTCTAAACCTTTACATGGGGTATCAAGTCTTGAAACCCATCCGATTTCCATTCGAAGGAAATGCACAACATCCGGTCGTGAGGCAAGCTCTAAATCAAGTAACAGATGGAAATTTGAAAGATGCTGAGGTCACTCCTCAGCGCAGTGTGGTTTCTGATGAGCTCCCGGTTTCTTTTGGAGCGTGTTGCGGAATAGGACATCGGCTATCGCGAAACCTACCCACATTGGTCTATGCGCAGGGTCAAAACCGATTCGCGCATGCAGTGTGGACTGATGTCCCCTGGGATGAAATTTTTGTCGACTCGGACATGGTGAAAGCTGGTCGTCAGGCTGAAGAACACTTTGCCAACAGTTTCCCGAAAAATTGGTCTCCCGCAGCAGAAAGCCCTGGGGCAGTCGAAAAGACGAGTACAACGCGTGATTTGTATATACCCGGTGACATGGTGCGTATGTTCGAGTCAAAAGAAATGTGGGCTGTGGTTTCTAAGCTTTCAGCTTCGCTTTCGCAACGAGTATTGCGTGTCATGGATCCGCGTCGGAAGCAGTACAAGCCTCTTCATCTATGTGCGCACTTTAGGATCGGAAACAACGAGAAAGGGGATTGGGAAGCCAAAACTTGGAGGCAAGTAAACGAATCGATAATTAAAACTCAAACTTTAGATGCAATGAAGGCTTGGGTGGCGGAAAGGAAAGATTCAAGCGAGGTCAGCGTGTTCGTGCCGTCGGACACAGCTGACCTTCCAAAGTGGTTTGCCGAGAACGTACCCCAAGGTTGGCGCGTAATAAATGCAGACATGGATTCGGCCAAACCGGAATCAGGTGTCTGGTTTGGACAGTTTGGGTCGAATACCTCCGCTGTTTTGAACCAAGAGGAAAAGAATGGCGCCATGGCTGAAGCTGTCGCTGACCTTTTCGGTTTGGGCGAATGCTCTGCCCTTTGGGTACCGACATACAGCAGCTTCTCGTTGACAGGTATCACACAGACTAAAAGAAGGCAGCAACCTGTGTTTTTCCGAAAGCTGAGGGAGGAAGGATTCGAAGAGTTGTGAGTGAAGTCAGTGCTGGCAAAAAAAGCATTCGATAAGAACTACTAACTAACTAATTTAACCACAGCGTACATGAAGCTGCCTTAAATTTTTCGTGCGAATGATTCTATGAGTCGCTGAAATCAACTACCTGTGCCAAATGCGCAGTCTGAATTGTTACAAAAGCCTCAAGCCAATCTGTGAACATCTCCCCATGCTCTGTTCGCTATCGCCACCCTACCATACCTCCACACAACCCATTGTTCTTCCTCCCCGTATTCTCAATTCCTATATTTTTTTCTTACACTACCGTCGCTAGGCTGCATTCTAAACCAGTGTGTCATGCCAGGCGGCCCCTTTCTCCCAACGACAACTCGAGTAGGAGTTCCCGTCTCCTTGCCACCAAGGCCTGCAAAATCGCGTCGTCCCTGTACTCGGAAACCTCCTCCCCCATGCCCTCCCCGCACGTTGCTTCGTCTTCCGTATCCCACCATAGGCTTGCTTCCCCTTCCTCTTCCAAGGCTAAGCTGTCCACACTTTCGGACGACGACGGCGCCGTGTGCCTGTAGAAATTATCCTGCTTCCCACCCCTATTGCTGGCTCCTTCGTCCTTCTCCTCTTGCCCACCCTCATCTTCGGTCATGTCTGTCTCTTTTTTCTTCTCTTCGTCCCCGCCGTCCGTCTCCATTTCCCGGAGTGTCCCCCGCACACACGGCCCTACCACATGCGGCGGGTCCGCCTGAGGGGACAAGAGGGGATGGGGACTGGCAAACAGGCGGGTGTGCACAACTTCTCCTGCCAAATGCTTGACAAGCCTCATGGCTTCGTTGGGCAGATGCTGACGATGGGAGGCGGGGAGGCAAGATGAGTGGGCTGGATAGGAAGCGAGGTGGATCGAACCTGGCAGTCGATCGCGCCACCCAGAGGAGAAGGATGGGAAGAGGGGGGGGGAAGGGGACGAGGGAGGAGAGTAGGACATGGGGAGGGAGGTCACGAGGGAGTCGCAGCCCTCCTTGTTGTCGCAGCAACCCCGACCTCGGCTGCGGCGGCAGCCACCCCCGCATGCCCCGCCAGGGCGGTGAGAAGTCAGGTCTTTGCCCAAGGCTGGCTGGCAGACGGTGGCGGACGGAGCGGACGCCGAAGCAAGCCACACGGTGTGCTCCGTCCCTTTCATCGGTCCGCTCCTGCTTCCATGTGGCTGTACCCTCCTCCCCATCCCAACCGCGGCGCCTCCGGCACCGGCCAGGGGCGTCCGTGACCGCCTGGCTTGTCGCAGAGCCCGCCGACATTCCAACGCGTCCATCGCCTGGACTTGCTGCCGATAAAAGGTGGGCAACGTCTCCTCCTGGATCGCCTCGATGCTGTCCATGGAGATGGAGAGGGTTGGCGGGAGAGGGGAGGGCGGCCGGACGACTTCCCCTTCCTGGACTCGAGGGGTGGTGGCGGGGAGGGGGGAGACGAGGGGCGGGGACAGAGGCCGCCCACCGACGTTCTGGGAAAGGAAGGGCAAGGCGGGAGGGGACGAGGCTTGACCGTGCTCCACCAACAGGTCGTCTTGGGCTGCAAGGCCGACGGAGGTCGACGGATCGATTTGGGCGATCGCTCCTTCCCCTCCCCGTGCCGAGGCCTCGACACCTTGTCTTCCGTAGTCCGGGTAGCCCGCCTCTCCTGCGTTGCTTTGCCAGGAGGGGAGGACCAGGTCGTCTTCCATTACCAGGGCTGCCGCCGACAGCGGGGAAGAAGAGGAGGAGGAGGAGGAAAAGGAAGGGGTACTCCCCAGCAATTCCTGACTCCGCCTCAGGAGGACGTCCGCCTCCTTTTCCAAATCCTGCACCTCCGTCGTCTGTACGCTGGATCGACCTTCAATCTTCTCAGAAACATAGAGGCCATGCCGGGAAGATTCGACCTCCCTCAGACCTCGGCGACACACAGAGGCCGCCTGAGGCGGTCGTATCCACCAAAAATCTTCCTCCTTGGTTCCCAAAAGCTCATTATCCCCCGCGCGGCTCTTTGCCGCCAGACGTTCCTGCTGCTGTCGGTGCTCGTCTCTCTCTTGTCGCGACATGGGAGGTTGCTTCCGAAATCGACGCATGCACGCGGCTATGACGGACGGGGAGGTCACTTGAAGGTCCTCGGTCCGTGCCTGATTTACCGCCACCTTGGTATCCGTGACGTCCTCTTTGTTTTCTCCCGTACAAGGACCATTTTCCCTTTGCATCATGTGAATGGCAATGCTGGTGGGCATCTTGTTGTTTTCTGCGAGCTGCTCCGCTGTTCGATCGGCTCTCAGGGCGGGTAACCCTCCAGGAATGTCTTGAGAGTGCCGCCTTGAGCCAACCCCATTCATCTTGATTACGTCATCTTCCATGTTATGGGATGACAAAATTGCCTTTGCTCCGTCAGTCTCCTGACTTAGAAACCTAGACAATCCGTCGTGCTCAAGGGAGGCGTTGTTCTTGCACCGCGACGAAGAGACGGGTCCAAGAACAGGAGGCTCCCCGTGCGAACACGAGGGACGGGAGCGAAAGCACGTTGTCAAGAGTTCGACAGGCCTGTGCTGCATCTACTACGGCAGGCGACTGTGTGAAATTTGATAGATAAGTCTAAGAGACGTATAACCGATGTATGGAGGCGAAGTACTTTTGGCAGAAACTCCGTTCGTTCGCGGAAAGGGCTCAGGTAGAAGATACCATCATGAAAATGGGTGAGGTTGAGGTTTTCGGCGACGCTTGAACGAAAAGAACCACACCGGGAGATACCACAGAGTCTAGCACACGCCCCGGTCGAAATTTCCAAGAAAGGCGTGCTGAAAGCATACACCGCACTAAGTTGGATGACGGAGGCGTTCTCAAGCGCGCAGCGTTTAAAAAGGATTGCTATTTTCCTTTTTGTTTTGCGGATCTTGTCCTCGACTTTCGGCTGCGGCCCATTTTCATGATGGTACTATTACTTCTCATGCCATGATTTCATTCGGAACGAATGTAAATTAATTTTTCGCGAAAAACCATTGAAATAATAATATGTCTGTTATATAATCTATAAGTCAAAAGTGGGGGCGAACTTTTTACGGTTGAGGCTGGGGAATGAATGACACATGCTCTGGCTGGCTATTTCAGGGAAAAACTTTTTAGACAACAAGGCAAAGGTACCTACCTTTTCCTGACATTTGATTTTTCAGGATTCATAGCCTTCTCTCTCGGTGTACAGCTACTGGCTCCACTGCACAACGTGGAAACACGCATGGCATCACCTTCAAAAGATTCTTTCTGCCATTTTTTTTGTAGCATGCCCTCCCGGCCAAACGTCAATTGCCCTCTCGAAGCTCCCTTCCTTGTAAGCATACTCAGACTACGCGAAGAAAGGAATTTCCAGTGATTTATCCTGCAGCACTGAAATTTCACCGAGTTCTGGGGAACTCGTAATGGGTCCGAGGTTTCCAGGGTGCCCAAGGTTGTGTCTGGGGAAGATAAGGGGGTGTAGAATTTAGCCGATGGAGACAAGTTGCAGGCACAAGGCAAAGGAACCAGCCACAAGACGGAAACCGATTGCGATGCGTGATGCATTTTTTTTCTTTCTGCAATAACTACATTATTTCAATCGATCTGTCAAGGAACCAGGCTTGTGATCTCTCATTTACCGTGGCTTTCGACGTGAACCACCGTTCGTCTTCCTTTTTTTTAAAAAAAGGCAATCTCTCTATTTCTCTTGGCTTCGTCAAATTATCACTTTCTTAGGTTTGATTCCTTGTTATATCGTCAATACCTCTTTTGCATGTAAGGAGGAGCGTTTGTGCACCCTCACAACTTTATATTCCGATGCCGACGGGAAGTTCGGGATACCGCCACCTACCGCTTCGTCATTATCATACTGTGGGTGTGTTCAATAATTAGCGGGCCTGCACCTCTGTTTTTGATAAATTATCTTATTACCTGCCTGCATAGCTACGATACCCACCATTAATATTTAACCCTATGCCCACGAGTACTTCTGTTCCGCTACACCATATGTATTGGAACTTAACCTCTCTGCTTAAGAGCAAATGCGCACAGTCACAAGCAGCAAGAGGCATCAGACCACGTAAAATAGCAAAAATGATGCGTTAGAAGGTCAGTGAGACGCCATCATATATCCTCAAAGTCATCCCCGTCCACCCTCCCGCCCTCTCTGTCGATTTTGACGAACTCTGCGAGACCACTCGAGCCTCTCCGTGTCAACATAACGACGATTCGCTCTCCTTCTTTCCCTTCCTTCCCAATCCCTTCCCTCTTCCAAGACCCTCCCAGCCCCCTCCTTTCTTAGAGGCTTTCGTACTCCAGGCGTTCCACCTGTTCCAGCAACCATCGCAGCTCCGTCCGTGTCCTTTGAAGCTCGGCAAGATCGCGGTGCAATTGCACCAAGTCGGCCATCGTCTGCTCCCGTTTACGACCTTTCCCTCCTTGGGTGGCAGCGAGCGTGTCCTGCCCCTCCTCCCCTCCTCCCTCCTCCTCTTCGTCACTGCTGTCCTCCTCTTCGCCCTCTCTGCCTGCGGCCACTTTTCCTTCGCACTCGCGCCAACGCCCGGACCCGACCATCAAGGAGGGCACCGTCGTCAATGCCTTGGATGCGATTCGTCTTCCATGCTCATCATAGGCCTTCAACGCGTCGAAACCCGATTCCAAGACTTTGGGCAACGCCTGCGTCTCGTCTCCGCACCCTCCTGCCTGATTGCGGCTGTCCAGACCATGTCTTGAAAATGCTTCTTCTTCGGCCAATTTCGCGTTGTGAATTATTTGGGTGCGAAGCTCCTCTGCTTCCGCCTGCTTGCGGGCATACACAGCACTAAACATATGTATGAAGAGGCAGGGACGGGGAGAAGTGAACGACATTATGAGTAAAAGAAGCCACCATCCCGCGTGAAAATGTTGTTGTTGCACCTAGTATCACTGCAACACGAGGGCTGAATGAATGCGAAAGAAGCCGGCGCTCACATCCTCTCCTCCCCTCCGTCGTAGTAGATGCTTCTCATCCCTCTTTTCTACTCGTCCTCTACCCTTTCTTTCCCCGCACTCACGCTACAATTGCCTTAAACTTGGCCCTTGGCAATGGGCTCGTGGTGAGTGTGAACAGCTTGCCCTTGATCTTCTTCTTCTTGACTTTACGGGTCGCGTCACCCCGGCTAATGCCTGACAGACTGTCATCCGTTCTTGTGTTGCTGCCTTTCATCGTTTCCCTGATGACAGAAACCAAGCTCGTGCAAATCAACCTGGTTAGCCACAAGGATACCAGGTCAGATGAGAATTGCTGGGATGCGAACATCAATCGGAAGAAGCTGGAGTGTTGTTGCAGTGCACCGAGGAAGTGAAATAGGAGAGCATATGGCAATACCCCCGCCCGCCGTCGTAACACTCATTGCTTCTCCTGAACACTACTACCACGCCGCCAAGTCAAGTACTCCTTATATGTCCAGACGTAAGGACGGGCATTCGTCCCCAAACAAGGCAGTCTTGGTGTCAGAACACGGAGACCACCGGCGCCATGAGACACCTCTGTCCGGTTTTGATTGCTTGCGCGTGCTTGGGCGAGTTGCACATGGACATGCGGTGATCAAAGCCTCGCTTAATGCAAGTCAAGACATGGCGAGGGCACTTCATCATCAGCACCACCTCGTGTGACCCTTTACAGGCTGTCGACGCTCCATGCGTCAGGGATGTGCGTTACAAGATTGCCGATTTACCAATCTAATTCGTTTCATCCGATCTCGCGGACCTTGCGAGAGACGCGACGAGCAGCTGCTCTCGCTTCTGCCTAAGCCTTTTGTAGCCCATTTTCCCCCCGGGAAGCTTGTGAAATGGACGCAAATGATGCAACTTTAGCAGCCAACTGCGCAGGGTTGGGTGTAGCTGCGACTTATGTGACGCAAGGGTTGGAAGCAGGTGTTCGGAAACGCCACGGCTATTTTCGGCGGCTGGTCTCTCACCGGCGCTTGCCACCTGACGGCTGGGATGATGCCACCATCGAAGGCGTTCTGCACGATCTCGCCATGATGGACAGCAACAATTTTCTGGGTAACGTTGGTGTTGGTGAGAGGGAGGCACGCGTCTATTCTTCCTTGGTGCGACGACGGCATTACGGGCTCGGCCATGGGATGGGGCGGTCGGGAGATATCATGGAGCCGCAACCGAAGGCGGCGGGCTCCTCCCTCCTCGTGAAGCTCACCAACCTGCTCGCGTTGGACGCAGTGCGGGCAGCAGGGCTGACGCGCATGCAGGATTGTGTGGTGCTGCCCTTGGCCACGGGGATGGCCGTAACCATGACGCTTTTAACCCTGCGGCACGAGAGCGCCGTTTCGACCCCACCCCCCGCCCCCGCCTCCACACTCTCCTCCATCGCATCCGCCTCCTCGGTCTCGACGAAAACGAGCGGGGCTATCCCAACGTCCACCTCTTCCCCGGGCCTCCCACGGCCAGAGCCCTTCCTCCCTCCCCTCCCTCCCCCTCTCCCTCCCTCCCTTCCTTCCTCCCTTCCTGCCAAAGTATACGTCGTTTTCCCACGAATCGACCAAAAGTCCTGTTTAAAATCTATCGCAACGGCGGGTCTCCGTCCACTTGTCCTTCCCATGCGCCAATCTTCCCTCAACGACGAGCTCGAGACAGACCTTCCCCTCCTCCATTCCCACCTTCTCCACCACCACGACCAAATTTTAGCCGTCCTCTCCACCACCTCCTGCTTTGCCCCCCGCGCGCCCGACAACGTCGTGGGCATCGCGCGTCTCTGTGCCAACTTCCAGATCCATCACGTCGTGAACAACGCCTACGGTCTGCAATGTTCCCGCACCGCCCATGCCCTCAACGAGGCCTGTCGGGTGGGGAGAGTAGACGCAGTAGTGCACAGCACCGACAAAAATTTCCTGGTCCCGGTGGGAGGCGCGATCGTGGTGGCGCCTTCACCCGTGGGGGGAGGGAGGGAGGGAAGGAGGGAGGGAGGATGGGAGGATGGTGCGGAGCACGTCCGGGAGGCGCCGGCGGGGCGGGCACTGGGAAGACGTGAGCCGAGCCAAGGACAGAGAGAGGGAGGAGGGGGGGGAGGGAGGGAAGGCCAGGATGCGCAAAGCCAGAGGGAGGTGGAAAACGGGAGGCGGGAAGTAAGCCCGGCGAGCGGGGGGGCTGGGGAGGAGTCCTCGAGGGTCGAGTCGAGGGGCGCTAGGGAAAGCGGAGGACGAGGCGAGGGCGGTCTGGGTAGCAGGGGGGGCAGCTGTCCACGCACGGACGAGACGCAGGATGAGGGGAGCGGCACAAGCTCCTGCGCCTGGGCCGAAAGCCGCCCTCAGCGTGGCCTCCATCCCAGCACGGCTCCGGGTAGGAAGAGCCTGATCGATCGACTCGGGAAAATGTACCCCGGCCGTGCCAATGCCACCCCTCTCCACGACCTCTTCGTCACCCTCCTCTCCATGGGTCGCAACGGCTATTTGAAATTATTGCGCGAACGTAACGCCCTGATTCCCGTGATGAGAGGGGGATTGCAGGGGGTTGCGGAGAAACACCAGTGTCGATTGTTAGAGACGCCGCGAAACTCGATTTCCTTCGCTATTACCTTGAATGGACTTTTGAGGGAAGAGGGAGACGGGCAAGAAGAAGAAGCAGGGGGAGAGGGAGGGCTTTCCTTCCTGGGCTCCATGCTCTTTGCACGCGGAGTTTCGGGGACGCGCGTGGTCATCCCTGTTAAGGTTTCCCCTTCCTCCCCCGCTTCCTCCTCCTCCTCTTCCTCCTCCTCTTCTTCCTCCTCCCCTTCCTCCTCCTCCTCCTCCGCCGCCTCTGCTCCCTATGTGCACGTCCCAACCTCCCTAGGACCTTCCAAATCCATCACGCCCCCTCCGGTCAAGATCGTCGCGGGCGTCCCTTTCTTGGGGTACGGGTCCCACACCAACGAAGCCTACCCCCCCGGCCCATATTTGACGGCGGCTTGCGCCCTGGGAATCACGAAGGACGAGGTGGAGGAATTTTTAAGGCGCTTGGATCGGACTTTGTCGGAGTTCCCAAAAAAAAGGGGGAAAAGTCGGGGCAAAGGGCTGGGAGATACCCGAGGAAAAGAAGGAACAGCAGGCGCGGAAGGGAGGAGGTGATAACACGAAGGAACAGGGAAGAAACATGAAGCATGAAGATAGTTAGGGCCTGTGCAGGCTTTTGAGCGTGCGTTGGGGGGCTTCCTGCCAGTCTCGCTTGCATCCATGGCCACCATGCGAGGGAACGAGGCGGTGGCTGAGCACCCACCCACTCCCCCTGTGCCAGCCAGCCGGACCGTAAGGATGATCGCCATGGCGCCACTCTTTTTTTCGTTTTTTTGTTTTGCGCACCTGCCACCCCTCTGGCAATTCCGAGGCAACCAGAATTTAAGCCTTCCCCGCCCCTCCCAGCCCCCCCACCCACCCGCCACCCCCCTAGACACCCTTTTGCCGCTGCCTTCTCTGCTGCGCTTTCCCTTGCTCCCTATACTTCCTTTTCTTGGCCAAACGTTCTTGGCTGGCAAACACTTCCTGTTGCTTCTGTTGCAACTCTTCCCGGGCAGCAAGTTTCTCGCTGCGTTTGGCTTGCGCCTTGGCGACTTTCTCGTTCCGTACAGTCGCCAGGGCCTGAAGGAGGAAGTGCCGTTTCTTCTCCTCCGGTTCCATCACGACCGCCCGTTTTCTCAAATAACCTTGCGCCGTGTTTTTGCGTTTCTCTTGGAGCTTGGGCTTGGTCGCAAAGGGCAATGCGGCCTGTAGCGGTTTCGGGATGTGGAGGGGGTTGAAATGGCGGGCGGCGCGTTCGATGGGCTTGTACAGCGAATCCTTGTTGACGGGGATGGGTACCCCCTGAGCCCGCCGTAGCATGGCCGTCGTTTTCATCAGTGCCAGGCCCCCGTCTCCCCCCCGCCTCCTTCCCGCCCTCCCCCCCGCCCTCCCCCGGTGCCTTGACCAAGAGGGAAGACACAGGGTTGTAGAGGCGGGGCGGGTCCACAGGGATCCAAGTCCGGCAAAAGACCAGGTCACTCATGAGAATTTTGTCCTCAAACGTGGCGCGAAAACTTCCTTTCCTCCCCCCTTCCCTGCCCCCCGGCCCCGCCGCTTTTTTGATCTGCCCACGCACGCCCGAGACGGTGCGAATTTTGGCCCCTGCGAGGAAGGAAAGGGGAGTGCGGGGTCCTCAAAAAGACAGGTCGCACGGGGGGGGGGAGGGGGGGAGGGGGGAGGGAGGGAGGGAGGGAGGGGAGGGGAGGGAGGGGGCGCACCTTCGAACTTGGCCACTTCTAGGTCCGAGTTGAACATCCCTGAGATGAAGGCGGTGTTTTTAAACACCTTGATCGGGGTGCCAATCAGCTTGAGCTTCTTCATGATGTGGAAGGAGGCGTCGAGCTCCAAGACGACGCCCGTCAAAGCGACCCGGAAGCCGGGGGCGGTGGAGGAGAGGGATTGGAAGGCCAGGAGGCCTGGAGAGAGGGAGAGAGGGAGGGAGGGAGGGAGGGAGGGAGGGAGGGAGGAGGGCGAGGAGGGAGGAGGGACGGACGAGGAGTGGGTGGAGGGAGCGAGTGGATGGA
>SDOX01000006.1:1216353-1235355 GCA_004565275.1 Nannochloropsis salina CCMP1776
TCCCTCCCTCCCTCCCTCCCTCCCTCCCTCCCTCCCTCCCTCTTTCCCCCCACCATGCGGGATATGTAGAGTGTGATATTTCGGATTTCGCCTTTCAAGTACTTGTGGTTGATGACCCCTGACAGATAAAACATTTTCGCGCCCTGATGCGCAGGGAGGGGCGAGAGAACGAGGGGGGGGGGAAGGAAAGAGGGAAGGAGGGAGAAAAGGAAGGAAATGGAAGAAAGTGTGGCTTTGTTGAATAACCTCTTGCTCTGTGCACACGCATGTATCCCAACCACTTTTGTGAAAGGCCTCGCTGGCCCCTTTCCCTCCCTTCCTCCCTCCCTCCCTACCTACCTACCTACCTGGTAGATCTCGGTCCAAAAACGTTGCTTCAGACGCTTTTTGGTCTTGCCCAGCGCCTTGTTGTTCTTCAAGCCGTCCAAGTGGGACATCACGCCCATCACTTTGGGGAAACCGTGTGTCTGCACACAGGGAGGAAAGGAGGGAGGGAGGGAGGGAGGGAGGGAGGGAGGGTGGGTGGGAGGAGGGAACCATGCATGGCCGTCGGGAGCCAAGTGACCAGTCGATGCAATGGCAGGAGGGTACAGAGAAATCAATCCTCCATCCATCCTAAGGTACCTGCAACATGTTTAAAAATTCAAACGTCTCCATCTCGAAGCCAAAGGAGCCATCCACCATCAGCAGCACCAGGTCAGCTGTCTTTGCCAGGTCCAGCATGGCGCACAGATCCTCGCCCGGGCACTCAAAGAAAGTGAGCCGCTTCGCCTTTCCTGCGACTACTGTGATCGGCCCTGTGATGGGGGGGGAGCGTGCGAAAAGGGGGAAAGCGAGGGAGGGAAGGAGGGAGGGAGGGAGGGGAAAGAAGTCAACATTGAAACGTGACCACAGGATCCATCGAACCATCTCCCCGCCAACTGTCTCCTCTTTGGCCCATGCCCACGCACCGAGCACGTCGGAGAGGTTCTGCCGCGTGTAGTACTTGACGAGGGAACGGATTAGGGTCGACTTTCCACATCCCTTGGGCCCCATGACCACGACCAGGGAGGGAGGGGGCAAGGCTTCGGTGCGATCCACGAGCGGAACGTGCTCTTTTCTGTGCCGTGGTAACAACAGATTTGAGTGTTTGTACGGTCTGTGGGAAGTGTTTTTCTCTGGCATACTTACTGCTGTGCTCGGTCAAGGTTTCGCTGTGTATTGCGTTGGGTGCGTTTGATATTGGCCACTGAGAAGGCCCTGGGGTTATGCCGCTCAGTGGACAACCCTTTTTTTTTCTTTTGGTGCGCCTCTTTCTTTTTTGCCTGTGTGTTGCAATGCGACGAGTAGGCAACGTCATTAAATAATAACATTGCTATTTACAACTCCATGGCTGCGCTTACCTCCCCCCAACCCCCACTCCCCACCCCGAGCAATACTCCATCTTTTACCTTGGCGCCCGCTTGCCGCGGTCGATGGCCTTTGTGCACATCCTGCACTAGTGTAGAGTCTCCCATGACTGGTCCTTGCCCTCCTGACGCAGGCTGTGGGATGAATGTGCCAGGATAAGAAAAGGCATGCGGGCACGTACATTAGTATCATTTGCCAATGGCCCGCGCGCCTGGAGGGGTTTCCAACGAGACGCACGAAAGCAAACACTCGAGAGTTATATCTTGTGTGCCCAGCCCCGTTAAGTATGGCGTACTCTTTGCTCCATAGCATGGATGGACATCTTTGGCGGTGAATGAATGGCTTCAAAGCGCTGCCTGAATGGGCAGCAGGAGAGGCATAAATAGCGAAGCACCTTCACAGGGGGAGGTCGAGGAAAGGGAAAGGGGGGAGGCAAAATGTGCCAAGTGTGCTCCACAGCGAACGAAAATTTATGACAATACACACTTTCACCACCACTACGGAGGACAATAATCGTGTTGAATCTCCTGGGGTGAAGCCATTCTGTAGTCGTGGAGGTTTTATTCACCATATCTACTCGCAGGGCGTCAATCAAGAGACCCTCATTCCTCCTCTTATCATTCCATTTCCACTCTCCTGCTTCGATTTAGGGAAGCAGCCAGCCCGACACCGCCGCAGAGGCACGCGGTTATTGGACATGTATTCTTCGGCGTCCTCAGACGGTGAGGATTCCCAGTCTGAGCCTGTCGCTTCCGCCGAACCCAAAGGGGGTGAGAACAGTAGTGAGAGCAGCGATGATGAGGAAGAGGAGGAGGAGGAAGAGGAGGAAGGGGGGGGAGAGGAACGAAAGGAAAGCACTAGATCGATAGACGATAACGCTAATGGCGGCATAGCAGCCTCTAAGAAAGCCGGGATGGCGGAAGACGAGGAAAGCGAGGAGGACAGTGAAGAGAGTAGCGAGGAGGAGGAGGATTTGCCAGTACGGAGACGGGAGGAGGTGGAGGATGAGGACAGCGAGGACGAGGAAGAAGAGGAGGAGGAAAATGAGGAAGAGGAGGCGTCGAATGCGTTTGCAGAGCTGCCCCAGGCCACGAAAGGCTTACGGGCTTGCCGAAAATGCAGGTTAATCAAGGAATTTACTCAGTTCGTGGAAAGTGGATGCGACAACTGCATGCAGTTCGAAGATCAAGAGGAGGCAGCCGAGTTCACCTCCCCCCACTACACGGGCATGATGGCGTTGGTGCATCCGGAGGATTCGTGGTCGGCGAAATGGCAAGGGGCGCGGAGGTACCGACCTGGACTCTATGCCCTGCAGGTGGAGGGGGAGGAAGAATATGACAGGGAGACAGAAGAGTAGCACAAGGGAAAGGGTGGAACGAATCAGGAAAGGCCCCATGGAATGGTGTGAAAGTAAAGAATGTGAGCCGATTGTCCAGGCTATCGCGGAGTTGTATCGGCGTCGTCTGCGTCCGAGCATGTTGATGTATGGAAGGGCAGCCGCATCAACAGTGCGCTCGGCTTTACCTCTTTTCTTGCGGACTCACCAATTTCTTTGTTTACAAAAACCATGCCAACTGCTCGATGACATTTTAAAAATTCATTTTTTTTTGTTTTTTTTTTGGAAACCGATCAAGGACCATCTTTCTCACAAAAGATGACAGCTGCATTCCTACATCGACCCAGCCACTTTACCTTCTTCCTCCCTATCCACGCCTTCACCCTGACCTTCCCACCTCCTCTCCCCTACCCCTCGCTCTCCCAGGGGTAAGACATCCCGCATCGCCAACACGGCGTCGGTCAGACCTATCGCTTCCCCCTCGCTCCCTCCCGTCCCCCCCCCATTGGTCCCTCCCCGCCCATCACAAGCATCTCCCCCATCCTGTGACTCCAAGCCCTGCTCCACCCCGTCTTCTGCTCTCTCCTCTCCCCGGCTTGACTCCCGATCCCGTCGGGCATAAGAACTGAGCAGCGGCCTTTTTCGGTTCCCCCCCCCCAGGAGGATGCGGCGTCTCCGCTCGCTCCACGCAAAACAGGCCAGTTCCCATCGCCAACACAGCAAGTGGACGATGGGAAAAATGATGGAAAAGGTGCCGACGAGGGCGGTTGCGGCCAAAAAGGGATGAGTGTAATCCAAGGGAGTGTACACCACGTTCCCGGCCGCTCGCCAATACACCCCGTTGAATACGACGTAGCACGCCATAAAGCCGCACGCAGGGAGGAAATGTTTGAGATGGTATGGGTATCGCGCAAGAGCCAGGTCCATCACCATGAGAAGGGCGTTTACCCCATGAAGATGCACGATAATGCTAGAAATGGGCGGAACGGGAAACGCCAACCAGTACATGAGGCACACCATGATCGACAAAGGTGTGGCAATGTCGTGAAGAAACCAAGTTGCCCTGTCCAAGAAGGATGCGCGAGGAATCAAGATGGCCAGAAATGCACCCCAGGCGTATCCACCCATCACTGCTGCCGTCCAGTTAGTCACGTAGACACACCACCAGCTTGTAGGCGGACCGTCCCCGCCCAAGGCGGAATAGAGTACCCAAAATGACCAATACAAAAGGAAAACGAGGCGATAGGTCAACGCTATGCGGTATAAGCTGAGGCCGTGTTTACCAGAGGCGACGGGAAATTTCAAATGAGTGACTGCGAATTGCGACCGAGCAGGATAGCCCCATGGCTCAAGTTTCCATAGACGTTGTGGGAGGGAGCAGGACATATTTCGAGACGCTCGACTCAGTCAAGCGGCTTTTCGTCCGGCAACATGCAGAGGGAGACTGTTGTTTATGCGTAGAAAATGCTCGATTTGAAAATAATTGAAGTCAAAGACCAGGACATAGGATTGAGGTCCGTTCAGCTTCGATCGTAATACAAAGCTTCGGACAAGCACGATGACATTCAATACACAATAATGAGTGCGTCTATTCATACACAACAAGTTATCGCATGTTAAATTCAATGAACTCTTCTTCACTCACCCTTACGCGATTAAAAATGCGCTTGATACCACATGTCGTGTCCTCTGCTTTACTTCAAACACCCTCCCTATTGCATTCACCGCCTGCGGGTAATGCGGACGTCTTGGAACGTACGCCTATTCCCTTCCTGTCATGCACATGACCAGAATATGCTCATACGTTGAGTATTAACATCAAAATGCTGCATGATTAATTTGGTATTGCTCCCATGATGCTGCCTTTCGAGTACACTTGGAAGACATGACCTTTGAGCTACCTATTTTATTAAAATTAATGTAATCATACAAAAATCAAACATACATGCATCACAACAATCAATCAACTTCGTTGTATATCTTGCTTTAACATATTAACATCACTAACCACATTCTGTTGCAGCCCAAAGACTTGCCGTGAATAATCAATTGGAAACACGTCTTTCTATTTGACGTCATCCAGCCACAAATGCTCCTGTCTGAAAGTATATTTCTGAAATACACCGAGACAGGTGCAAACGTAAGGGTCTCAAAAACATTTGAATCTGCTAGCTATCAGCTCTTGTGGCCTTTATGATAATCACAATTGCCTCCATTAAGTCTTTGTTTCCAAGAAATCATTCGAATCGCTTCGCAAATAACCGTAACACTTATGACCTCACCTGACAACAGCTTACCTCTACTTGTATTCTAAATGCAGGACTATGAGTCGCCGAGGACGGGTCAAAATGTGTCCATTCCTACCCACCGCCATGACCCTGAAAGGTACATGTCCTTACATCATTAAATTGATATCACTGCTTTCCTCCTTTGTCTTCGGAAGTAAGATATTTAGCCATCCTCAACACAGGCTGGTCGCACTGGCATTCAAGGCATATTTCATTGTAAAACGAATGAAATGCATCGTCTGCGCGTATGTTGAGCAACAATTCACGAAAACGTGCACCTACTGGCAAATTGTAGAACCACGCTGCGACAGGAGGAACCTTCATCGCTGCCACCCCAGGCATCTCGCCCTTTTCCAAAGCTGTCAAGGCGTCTGAGTAAAAATGTGTCGCGTGTGCGGCCACAAATCGCGCAATTGAAAGGGCAAGTGGTGGATAAACCAGGCAAACAAGAAAGTACACGGGCATGATCATGGCTTGGATGACTATCAGCAAAACCCGGGTGAAAATGGAGGGTTTCAACGCCTGCAGAAATGACAGCAAATGGATGCGATGGCTTTGATATTCTCCAAGCATTGGTTGGACCATTTGCAGCTCATCATGGTTAGTCAGGATGCTTCGTAGGTGGCACACATAAGCCATTGTTAAGCCGTGGATCCAATGAACGCTTTCTAGAAGTAAGGCTCGACGTAGAAAGATTGTCTCCCGGGGTCGCTCGACGAAGGCGCTCAAATTTAATTCTGGCGTGTCCAGCACCCACAAAGGACGAAGAAGCGCCACAAGAAAAGAGCTGACTGCAATTATCTTCGTTACGAAATATCCTCCAATATCGTAAAGAGCATCCACAGTTTGTGGATGGTCCTTGATTGACGATAAATAATTTGAGGGGTAGTGGCCTTTTCTGGCATTCGTCGAGTAATCGAATTCTTTGAGAGGGAGGAGGTTGGTATCGAAAGCTGGGTGTGGCTTGAAGCGCGTGGCTTTAGGCATGGCAGTGCTTGTTGTTAGAATCTAACAACGAGGTTTCCTCCTAATGTGCGTGTTTATTTGGGTATTTAAGACTGCAAAAGGAGAATGATTGCCGCAAATAGTCGGCAACATTTTCGAATTGAGATCAAGCAAAGATGGGTTGAGGTTTGAGGAATATCTGCATTCATGAATGACACGAAGAGAAATTATACACAAAATGTGACCAACGTCGATGGATTCATTTTTCTACTAATGGCACGTTTGTTGATTCTTTGGGAACGTGACGATGTCTCGTTGGGTTAGGGAACGTGCCTAGCAAACGCCACCAAAAAGGCGTGAATGCGGGTCACTACGAGTGATTCAAAGTCTTGTAATTTATTCATTTATGATTATTACGAAAATTTATTGATGCGTTTCCAATGGCATTAATAAAACCTTGCAAGGAGGCGATGGTAAGGTGTGTCGAGGTAGGAATTTACCCGGCAAAAAATACACCGCACACACCTTCCACACTGCCAGTGAAATCGCAAAAAAGACTGCTCACATGACACACGCATCCAAAAAAGTGCAACACAAGGTATGCGTCCATGACAAGTACCCTCAGAATCATTTATCTTTGCAAAAACACAAATCCGGCGGTCACCGGAGGGGGGGGGGGGGGGGTTGGAAATATCACACATGATATGACGAGGTTCGACACACCTTTCTCATTTTGATGGAGAGACTCAAATCTAAAGGAGCACACCCCGCAGGGGTGGGCGGGACGCCTACAGTAGAAGTTTCTATCAGTGGAATTGTCGGTGAAAAGATGATACGAGTCGTTGGGTGGTGCGATTATGTTGCCGGTGGACATGGCGGGATATGGTTCCAGAACTTGTTCTTATGCAAGGAAGCAGATGTCGTCATAATGTGGGCCGCGTGCATGCAGCATAACCCGCATGCCTGCCGGCTACGCGCGCATATGAAGCGTTTGAAATCTAACGTGGCCTTCCAGTGTGTAACCTTTATGACCTGTTCATGAAGAGACGTGCAGCGACCTAACTGTTTTCCACGCGGGCACACACCTCGTGTGCCCCTAGTTCAACACGAAGCGAGTTGCTGCCCGTATCGATGTCTTGTTCTACACTAGGTACTCTTCCCAATCTAAGACCATCCACTGAATGCATTGATATTTCTTCGACAGTCACAAAGAAAAAAGCCGCCAAGATTCATCATGGGTGGCCTTCGCCTTCACATGTTGGCTATGGCTGTGATGATTGCCGGGGCTGTGTTGAGTGATGCTGCAAAAGAGGCCAGCCGCGGTGATACCCAAGGTATCCACCCCCACCTTCGGTAAGTAGACATGTATCAGTTATATTGCAATAGATGGCTATATAACTTCTTGTTATGAATCCGAGACTTCTGTAAGCTGTCTCGTTCCTCCTTTGTGCTATGCCGCTTTGCATGAATCAAGTTCAACGCATTCATGTGTACATTGCCCTTCTTCCCGCAGGAAACGTGCCTTACTTCTGCCGCCTCGTGATGTGTACGCTATGACCCTTACAAACTCTTTGGCAGTGCCCGTTAACTCGACTTTCACCTTCAGCAAAGGTGTCACCAACTGGCTCATGATCGAGAAAAAACTCCTCCAACCGGGAATGTCATTTACTTCCGGTCCGTTCGAATACAAGGAGGGCAATGCCACCTTTCAGTATATCCTCCGCACGGTCAAGGCCAAGTACTGGCCGGCTGGCGCGGACTACTCGGGCCAGGAGGCACTCTGGCTCGATTCACCTTTTTCTGGTGTCACGGGCATAACTCCCCTACTGGAAGCAGAACTAACACCCAAGGAAGACGACGGCACGCGGCAGCGTATGGGCGCCCTCGTTCTCAAAATACCCACGGCCGCATAGGAGCATCACGACGACTTTCCAAAAAGATAGGAAGCACGAGTGGTTGATGTGCACGTGTGGACTGTCTGTTTACCAAGGTCAGCGATGTCGTGCCGGGGGAAAGGATTGATGAAAGCCTGTACAAACCCAAAACCGAGGCGACGCGTCCTTGAGGATTGGAAAAGAATAGTCAGAGGACAAGAGTAAGGTTAGCAAGAACGAGAGGACGATCGGGGGAAGCAAGCTTTGCTTCCGATAGCGGAGACGAAGCGTTGTGGAATATCAGTGCAGTAACTATACCCAGCTGTAATCGATGACATTAAATGGCGGGGAGTCGCAGAAATCGTAGAAGGGGTTTTTGATACTCGTGTTACTGTAGAATGTACAATCTGCCTCCCTTTTGCGGTGCATTGGATTTCAAAGTAAAGGCTGTATTACAGGAATAAGTAGATTTGCTGGAATTTAAAGGCTTCCCGCGTACACATCAAGGCATTAAAGCGAATCATAGAATGGTGACGTCGTCATGGAGGCCGGGGCTCCTTATTTTCTTCGTAAAACAGGTAGCTTTACATCATATCCTCGTCGACACGAGCCGTCGTCCACATTCAGTCTCCCTTGCTTCACCGCGGACATAAAGTTTACGTATCAACATAATAACTATGGCTTTTTCTCCTTTTATTGCCTGAACCCTCTCGTGACCAAATTTACCGGGCCATAAGAATAAGTGTCTCATCGCATTATCCGGTGCTGACCTACAAAACATCTGCAGACGACCAACGCTGATACCTTCGTACAGATTATCCAAATCACACCTCCACGTCCATCACAGCCGGCGATGCGTCCTCTCCCAACCCTCCCCCCCCCTTTTCTCTCTGTGAAAAGAAGGCCTCAGCACTTCTGAATACCTCCCTCGGTCCCCCTTCCTCTGGCCCGGCCCCGCCCTCCGCCCTCTCCTCCCCTCCCTCCTTATCCACTCCTCTATCCATATTCTTCCGAGAGGGGCTCTTACTCATGCCCTCCTGCCTCTCTCCTGCCTTCTCTCCCTCGTGCTCCGTTTCCTCGAAGGGGAAAAGGGAGGGACAGGCCATCATGCACGGGACGGTCGGGTAAGGCAATGTGTGCGCCTCGCGTAGGAGACTGGACCTATGTGTATGCGTCGTCGGAGATGGTGACGGCGGTTGTGCAGATTTTCCCTGCGAGGATGCTGCCGCTTCGGCATCCTCTCGACGTGCTTGAAGCTCGCGGCCCAAGCGTTCGAAAACGGTGCCAAGGATGGCGTCATCCTCATCGCTGGCCAGGGGAAGGGAGGGTGAACGCGGTAGAGGAGGAGAAGGAGGGACGGGGGATGTGGTCTCTGTTGACAGGATCTTTGGCGAAGGGGGTGGAAGCGCCTGTTTGCTGTGTTTCTCGTCTTCACTTTTCTTGCTGCCGGAGACACGCTCCTGGATGGCCCGGAACGACGAGAGAGACGCAGAGGTGATAGAAGGGCGGCGGGAGGGCGCGACGGCCGTCGCGGGCGACGCTGCAGGAGAAGAGGAAGAGCGCAAGGACAAGGCAGAGTCCGTGCTTGTGTTCCCTTGGTATAGGCGGGAAAAGACATCCGGTGCAACGACCGTGGTGCGGCGGGGAGAGCGAGGCAGGGAGGTGGGAGGGGAAGGGGACTCGGCCGTCGCCTGGGGCCTTTGGGCAGCATCCCCACCCGCTGCGGTGGAAGCCGAAGCCGCAGAAGACCGGGGCAATACAGGCGGGGCACCGGGCAAACAAGGGGCAAACGTACATCCTTGAATCTCGAGCTCCATGTGCTCTGCTTCCCACGTTTTCACTTTCTCTTCTTTCTGCGTGGCTTCTGCGTGCAACCGGGCAAAGAGGGCCCGGGCTTCGGCCCCCCCCAACGACAGGGTGCGACGCGTGTGGGTCCCCTTATGGGAAGGAGCGGGCGAGATCACGGTGGAGGAAAGGGTGGCAGGGGCGTCTCTGGAACTGTTGCTGACACGGGCGCTGTGCGCGTTCGAGGCAGCCGTCCCGGTTCGCGCCAAAAAATCGAAGACGGTTTCACCCGGTCCATGGCCACGCTTTATTCCTGCTTGTTCTCCCACGTCCCGCGTCGCACCTTTCCCTCCGGTGTGCACGGGGAGCGTCGGCCGGAACGAGGGCTGTTCCTGGGCGGCTTGTTCCTTCCGCAGGGCGCTCAGCTTGCTCTCCACGTGCCGTTGGTACGACTGGGCCCGTTCCACAAAAGGGACGTCGGAGGCCCGACCTCCAGGGCGTGTTCGGCTCGTGGAGGCAGCCCGGGAGACAAGCTTTGGATGGAAAGTGCATTCTGGGACTCTGGTGTCGGCGATGCGCTGGGCCAACCGTTCCCGTTGCCGCGCCGCCTCGGCGAAAAGACGATTGCTTGGTAGGGATGAGCTCGCCGGGAGGGTAGGCGGCACATGGGGGGGGGTGATCGGACCTGTCGATCTGCTTCTGCCTTCCCCCTTTATGCTGGCACGTCTTCCACTTGTCGGTGCTCGCCTGTGAGGGGTCGGACTATCGGGCGGGCCCTCGCCCGTCCTTTGAGAGGCTGGGGGGGGGGCGTGGGGGTGCTGGGACCCTGGCATTCGAGTTGCATGATTTCGGGCGTCCAAGTCCAGTTGCTCGATGCGCTTGGTCATCGTTGCCACAATATTCTTGGCGGTGGTGGTAGGAAGGGCGGAACTCTGTGCTTTAGCCCGTGTTTCCACTGTTTTTATATCGACTTTTCTTGTTGCAGTAGCCAAGGTGGGAGAAAAAGTGCATTCGGCCGGCGTGGACTTTGACAGAGTTTCACGTCGGGCTTGCTGCGCCTTGGCTTGCTCGTACAGACGGGCGCCTGGCTCGGTGGAAAGGATGACGGCGGTAGACGATGACGACGGCGACGCGTGTTGCTCCGCCTGGGGCCTTTGTATTTTTTTAGATGCTTCCATGGGAGCTGCAACCGTGGTGGCGGCAGCTGCAGAGGCAGCAGCCGAGCGGGTGACACTTGGCATATGTATGGAGAGGTTTTATTCCTTCGCACAGGCAGAATGCGGAACTGTCGATCGACAACCTACCCGTTGAGATGAGAAGGGTGATAAGTGCCAAGGTGAACGACCAGTCAAATCAGGGGTCACACAGTGCTGCGCACCTTTAGACTTGCCTACAAATAAATTTTATTTATACTAGTCGAACTCGTAGGACATAGAAGAAGTGTACGGGCAATTACAGTAACACGTGAAAAAGACGCCCATGAAGTAATATAAAAGAGTCTCTCAAGTTTTGTGATCTATCCGAAGCAACAGGCCCCTCAAAGCCGTGCAGTAATGGATAAAGTCATAAGATGTAATTTTGGCTGGTTAAGCGGAGGTACTTACGCATGCACTCCTAGCCATGGACGGGTAGACTCCGTCACTTATACGGCGTAGAATTTCGTGTGCGCTCGCAAGGCGCGAAGGTCGGAAGGGAAGAAAAGGAGGCCTGAAAATTGCGCGAAATAGGTTCCCCTCTTCTCTGAAACCTGCGCGAAACATCTCCCTTTCTCGAAAAAAAATGCGCGAAAAAGCTTCCTACGGTTTGCGAAAAGTGCGCGAAAACCTCCTCGACAGGGGGACTGACGGGCTGCGTTCAAGTGTCTACTGTCTTGCCGGCAATGGCGCAGCGTTTGGAACCGATCCATGCGGTGGTCAGGAATGTATCTCTGCTCTATCACTCATCAAAATATCAACCATTCGTTTCTGCAGGGCGTTGTCTTCTGTCCCCGATATCGGTCGACTACTTTGTTTGTTTGCCGATCGCAGCCCACCCTGGCATTGCTGCAGGGTTCAGGTTACCTCCCCTCCCCCGTGCTTTGTGACGAAAATGAGCAGAAGAAGAAAACACAGAAGTCAACAGATATCAGCCAAGGCTACTGTGGGGGCACTTTTAGTTTGCAACTCCGGTACGTACTTCTGCACGGACGGGCGAATTATGAAGTCAGATAGCATAACGGGCAAGTGAACGGCTATGGCCTCGCACCCGTCAATCCCATCACATAGCCGTCACACCCTCCCTTTGTTTGTCACATCCCTATTATGTAACAGCCAACGCCTTCTTGTGGGGTGGTAACTGTGGTTCGTTGTATTCCTCATCGCGGCGGCTGTGCATTTCCAAAGGCCATCTCAGCCGAGCACCAGTGCTGTCGCTCCCCTTTTCAATCGTTTCCGTAAAGAGAGTCCCGCGTCCTGTTTTTTTCAATATGGACAAGACAAAATTTTGTTTTCGATCTTTGACTGCTTTGGCATCCATCAGGAATGACGACCCACGAGAAGATGAAACAGGACGAGCACCACCATCACCGCAACCACCTCAAGTGGAAGAGCATCAGTCGCAGGAGCGGGAGCAGATCGAGCCATCCCCTGACACCTTGGATACTCAAGCTTCCTCCACTCCCCCTTCTTCCCCCTCTGAGGCAGAAACCACCGGGCGATCGAACGCACCGCCGCCTCTCACGCCGGAGGGGCCTTCTCCCTACCCGTACCCCCCTTATGGCTACCCGCCCTACCCGGCTGCTTACTACTACCCACCCCCACCTTCCTTCTATCCTCCTTCTCCCCCATCCACGGACGCGCCGCCCTCTTCCTCTCCCAGCGACTCCTCCACCGTCCCTGCGGACGCGCCATCCCCTCCCCCGTACGACCTTAACGCAGCCTCCTATTTCCTGGGAGGTTCTCCGTACTACCCACCTCCGCCCTATCCTCCAGGTGATAACGAACAAGACCCCAATCTTTCGGCCGGGACCGCACAGCTCCAGCAACAAGCAGCGCAGCAGCAAGAGTGGATGCAGTCCATGTACGGCGCGTATTACAACCAGACAAGGGGAGAAGGAGGGGGCGAAGGAAGGGAGGGGGAAAGGTGGGGAGAGGCGTATGCGCGGGCCATGTATTCGTATTATCCTCCTCCTCCTTATTACTATGACCCGTACTACGGTGCCACGGGACCGGTGGCGTGGGGAGAGGGGGAGGAGGAGGAGGACGACGAGTGGAGTGAGGACGAGTGGAGTGAGGACGAGTGGAGTGAGGACGAATGGGAGAAGGAGGAGGAGGAGGAAGAGGAATGGAGGAGACGAGGAAGGGAAGGGTGGGAGGAAGAGGATGAGGAGGAGAAGGAGGGGCTGGACGACCTGATCAGCGACGCCATCACGTCGGTGACCTTGGGGGAGGGAAAAGACGGGAGAAGGGAGGAAGAGGGGAAGGAGGAGGAGATGAGTGAGCCTCAAGAAGGGTCGATTCTTCCGTCCACGCGTGCGCAGGAAGAGGGCAGGAAGGAGGAGGAGGAGGACGGGAGGGTGAGGGGGAAGGAAGGGGTAGTGGTGGAGGAGGAGGTGGGAGGGAAGCAGGAAGGGAAAGAGGAGGCGACGGAAGGGAAGGAGAAGGAGAAGGAGAAGGAGGAGGAAGAGGAAGAGGAGGAGGCAGAGGAGGCCAACAAAGTCGTGGAGATGCCGCCATCGTCCAACGCGGAGGAGGATAGTGGGGGGCGGGAAGAGGAAAAAGAGGAGGAGGACGAGCAGGCGGATGGGAAGGACGACGCTTCCGCTCCCTCTGTCTCTTTCTCGGCCTCTCTGGCGCGGGCAGCAGGTACTGCATCCGCCGCATTCTCCTCATCCTTGGCCAGTGCGCCCTCTCCCTCGGCCTCCTCCCCTTCCGAGGACTCGAATCCTTTCGAACCCGCCCCGTCCTCCCCCCCTCCCTCCCTCCCCCCCTCCTTTTCCTCCCCTCCTTCCGGCGCACCCAAAGCTTGGTGGGAACAAAAATACCTACAGCTGGTCGAAGGCACATCCTTCGACCCTGCGGAGGCGGGCAAACGTCGGTCCATCTTCGGGTTCTACCAACGGGAAGGAGAAGAGGCACCGGATTTACCGTTTTTGCCCTCTGGAGACCCCCCGGAAGACGCCGAGCTTCCCGTCTTCCGCCGGGAGCAGTTTGTGAACACGACCTGGACGTTGGGGACCGTTTCGGACGGTTGGAATCCGTTGAAACGCGTGCAACGGACCCGGGTTTTCTTTCGGGAAGACGGTCGCGTCATTTGGGTCAATGGGGGAAACAAGGGGGAGTGGACGTACGACGCGCGCAGCAACGTCTTTCGCTTCGGGCGGGAATCGTTTTTGAGTTGGAGCGGCCGCCGGAGTTACCCCACTCTACTGACGGAGGAGCGCTCGTTGTACTACATGCAAGGTTTCGTGATTGGGTGGGCGCCTTTTACCCCTCTAAGCGTCTTCGGTTTGTGGCAAATGTATCGGGACGACGTGAGTGAGGAGGAAAGAGGGGTGGCACCCTGGGAGGAGGAGGAAGAGGGAGGGGAGGGAGGGGAAGGGGGGAAGAAGAGTATGTTGCGCGGGTGAGACGCGAAGGAGAGGGAGGAAAAGCAGGCGAGGAATGGCTGCGACCCGTGCCTGGGAACGACAGGCATGATGGGCGGAGGGAACGATCACATCGGGAAAGGGCGCAGAGGAGGGAAATGGAGAGGAGGGAAAAGGAGAGGGGATGAGGCAACAACCAGGACTTTGGGATAGGAAGGGTCAGCGAGCCTCTGACCGAGAAAGTAGCGGAAATTCGAGAGATTGCGCGTTGATCGCATAATTGCATTTGTGGAAATTTAAAAGCCATTGCTAGGACGCGTCTTCAACATGTTCCGCCAACTCCGGGTGACATTTGTAGGTAACACCGACCCGTCATCCTTACTCATGCGTTCCTCCCCTCGTCTAAAATCTTAGCCAACCGTTTTCCACCCTACTTGTACCTTATTTTACTTCTCAATTCTCTTCTTGGTCACAAAATTGTCGACGCAAGTTTTTGAACCCCTGCTTACAGCTTGTCTCAACGTGAGTTTTGGAGGGGGAGGACAAGGAGAAGGACAATATTGTATACTGAGTGCGCAGAGAGCAACCTCCAGAAAGAAAGATCAGAAGCCAGACGGGGCCCACAAAAGCCTGAAAATATAAACAAGAGCAAGTGGATGCGCCATCCTAGCGTCATAATCGGCATGTGTACACTGGGACGAATAGGAAGAACCCAGATGGCAAAAGCCATGTTGAGCAAGTCTACAGCTTTGACGGCAACGATGAGATAAACTACCAATAGAACAGGGAGGTCACGGCTTAATATCTTCAAGGCTTCTTCCTCTATGGGAGCACCGCTAAAGGCAGCCTGAAAACCCGGGCACAACTGCGCATGCTGGAATAGCCTGAGGGTTTGCATTAGGAAATGTATGCAGGCACCAAGATGCAAGATCCAGCGAAGCCAAAAAGACTGCCCTTTACGGGTCCATTCAAGAGGATTGTGACTTGATACAGCATACTGCTTCGTATGTTTATCGTAGGATTCATATAAATTTTTCGCTGTCACATGTTTGACCCGTCTCCCAACGTGTGCGCGAGGAAAGCCGGAGGTGGTAGAAGGCAGCTCTGGAAAAGAAGGAGGCCGGCAGGCGCTTGTATTGATACCAGCGCTCATAGCGCGTTAAACTATAGATTTACATGTATCAAGATTTTTTAAGCAGTCAGATGAGTCCGCAACGGGCTAAAAAGAGAGGCATAGGCGGGACAGGTGGTCAAGGCCGCAGAAGCAGGAACGAACGTGTGACAAGTTGAACTTCAACATGGGAAGGATAAATTACCTAGGACAGACTTTGATAACAGTGTGCCTGCAAACACCACACCCCACGTGAACGGCTGTAGCGTTGTTGTCTATATGCGTATGATGAGCTTGGCCGTCGAATTCTTCATGTGCCCCCATGCACTGAGGACCGCTTGGTCAAGTTACCAGTTCTCGGAAGGAGGAACGAAGGGAACTGTGACGCGGAAAAATCACGCTGCCACCATTGACCCGATTTAAACACAACCAGTGTCTCTCTGTGCACTCATTCTGGAAGCATTTATATACGATGAAAGCTATGTTAAATTCCGAGGGGCTCGCTTTTGCACACAAACAAAAAAGCGATTTCGGCTGAGCAGGCTTGCTCGCACTTGTTGCAATCGTTACGGGACGCATGAAGCTTCAAAAGCTCAAAAGCATATGAGATGGCTTTATCACTTTTAATTTGCTTCTATGGGTAATAAAGGACAGTCCAAGCCCGATAAAAGTCTTATCCTTGAGGTATATGTAGGCTCATGGCATTGGTTTCCTGGTCTGGCCTCTCCTTTTCGAGCAGAACCAGGCTAACATGAATAAAAATTGAAGTGATGGATGAAATGGTTTAGCAAGGCTTTTCCTCAGCAAAAAAAGAAGTCTGGTATGAGCTCTGTTTGGCAGAAGTAATGAATGTGTACCTGTACAGCTTTCGGGTGTTCTATCCTCCTACTATGGTGCGCGATGCTCACGTCCCGACAGCAATACATTCTGGATCATGAATCAGATGACTTGATCGATTATGCCTATGCTTCAACCATCTCAAATTTACAATGACTTCCCTTTTTCCCCACTGTTTCACAGGGACTTTCCATGCTAGTATCCTCCACGCATGCCTCGCCCAGCCCATGTGCACATAGTCAAGGCCACCTTGCGGGGATGAGACCAAGAATAAGCATATTATGCCACCTTTTCCCATCTTTTTTCCTCGTGCTACTGCCATCCATGGTGCAAGGCTTTCTCCAAGTACCACACCAGCCCTTCATGGCCCAGGCGGGCCCCACTCACCCCCTCGGCCCATCCCGCGCGCTCTCACCGGCCTTTTGCCAAGCGTGCTTTCATGAACATAATCATAAGGATGGTGGCCGCGAAACACGAAGACCAGGAATGCCCGTGCTGCATTTTCCCGGATCGTTTGGATGTAATGCCGCCCTACAGCCCGTACTGAATGTGTTGGGTCCGTATTTCCCCCATACTGATGAAGACACGCCCGACAAAGAAGGGAGCGCGGACGTGCCTGAGGCAGTCGATGAGTCATTCGACGAAGAGGAAGAAGTTCTCGCCCCCACCGACACCACTTCTGCCATTTTGATCAATTTTTTTCGGGGGTACAAACGGTACATCTCCCCCCTTCTCCCGCAGGCCTGCCGCTTCTTCCCCACGTGCAGTGAGTACGCGATAGAGTCGGTTCAGAAGTTCGGGCCTGCGAAGGGGGCGGTGCTGACCGCCTGGCGGCTCCTGCGATGCAATCCGTTGGGGGGGAGAGGCTGGGATCCTCCACAATGGCCGCCGCCGGGGTGGAAGGCGGGAGGGACGGGGAGGTAGGGAGGGAGGAAGGGAGGGAGGGAGGGGGGGAGAGGGTGAGTACGGCTTCCTGTGAGAAACAATGCGCGCAGATTGCGACGAAGCAAAAGACTATGCCCTCTGTACCCCTTTGGGATTTCATCAGGGGGTCTATCGGCCCAGGGTGGGGGTCCAAGGCGTCATAGCAAGCGCACGTCCACCTCCAGGACATGGTGGACATAGGGATGCCAGGTTTCGCCTGTAATAGCGCCTTTGTCCTTTCCCTTGCCGTTCGTCGGATTGCTGCTGCTATTGTATCGTTTAAGTCACCTGAATATAAATCACGGCTGCCCGCCCTTTTCAGAAGTCTCGGTAAATTAGGCACCAAGAGCCCATGCGCATTGCCCTTGGTAGCAAACGGGTCAAATTTTGAAAAAAGCGATACACAAGCCATCGGGCCCCACGAGGGTTGGAGAAATAAAGAAGATTGTCTTCCGTCGGTACCATCACACTTCTGCTTTGGTTCATTTACTTCGTGTCTCGCCATTGCGCGTCCCTCGGCTGCCACCCCCTCAGAGAGCGACAGCAGTCTCCTCACCCACCCCGACCTCCCTCAGTGCCTCTTCCCCTCCTTTCTGTTTCCCTCCCTCCCTACCCCATCAAGTCACCCGCCGTTAACCCCAATCGTTTCGCGCCATCCAATTTCGCCATTGCCAACACCTTAATTTGCGCAAGTTCTTCCAGATCATCTTTTGAACGGCAAATTTGCATCCCTAATGGAACAGGAAGAAAGGAAGACAGAAGGTGATGAAGAGAAAAATAGGAGGATGAGGAAGAAAAATATGACGACGCAGAACTCTTTCTCTCTCTCTCGCTCCCTGTTTCCCTCCTTGCTCCTCTCCCTTCGTTGACCCCTTTCCTCCTCTTCATTTGCTGCCTTCACCCTTCGCTTCCTCCTTCCAGTCACCCAAGGCCTACGCCTTCAATGCGGTGACGCCATGCCCCTCCCTTGCCTCCCTGTCCCCCCTTCCTCCCCTGCCGACTCACCCTTGTCGATGATCTCAAAGGCAGGTTTGCTGTCTTCCACAGTACTCACACCTTTGAACAACAAATTTGCCAGGAAGGAGTAGGCGGGCTGGTACTGCGGGTCCATTTCTATCACGTGCTGGAGTGTTTCTCGTGCCGTCACCGCGTCCTCCCCTTGCCAAGCCACGAGCGCCTGCGGGCAGGAAGGAGGGCGGGAGGGAGGGCGGGAGGGAGGGCGGGAGGGAGGGCGGGAGGGAGACAGTAAGGAAGAATCGGACTAGGGGGTGGGCCTCGTTGGCGGGACCCACTTTAATCGCCAAATGGAGCGGACAGTACCAAACCAAGGAAGAGAAGGAGAAAGCAACAGAGGGAGGGAGGGAGGGCGTACTTTGTTGATGTGCGGCATGGGGTTGGAAGGATCGAGACGAATGCTCTTTTCCAGCTCTTTCCCGGCCTCTTCCACTTTTCCTTGCATGAGCAGAAACTCGGCGTAGGCGGCGACGACGTCCGCGTTCCGAGGTGCTGCGCGCTTAGCCTGAGAAGAGGAGGGAGGGAAGGAGCGAGGGAAGGAGAGAGGGAGGGAGGGAGGGAGGTGAGTACGTGAGTTGGGGCTGGTTCTGGAAGTGTGGGTATAGGAGCAGGCGGGGAAAGTACGAGATGACTGGCGAACGACACCCAAAACGAACTGAGTCCGGGTAGGACCGCAGGCAAGGGGAAAGGCAGGACGAGGAAAAGGAAGGAGGAGGTGGAAGGGAGGGAGGGACGGAGGGAGGGAGGGAGGCCAGTACCTTCTCGATCAACTTCTCCGCCTCTGCAGTCTCGTTGCGCTGCATTTTGATGTTCATGAGGCGAATGAGGGCCACCACATTGCCTTCGTCTAGCTCCAGGCACTTGTTGAGCTCTCGCTCTGCCTCTTGCAGGCCTGGGCGGGACGGGGAGGGAAGGAGGGAGGGAGGGAGGGAGGG
>SDOX01000006.1:1235455-1266182 GCA_004565275.1 Nannochloropsis salina CCMP1776
TGGATGGTTATGTCAGGAGAGAGGCTGTTGGAACCACCTAAAGCGTGAGTGTCTTTGGCCTCGAGAACGACAACAGGCCCCTTGAAACATCAAAATCCGTTGTTAGTGTCCACCCCACCCTACTAAAGGACATCCCCATTCTTTCCCGTTCCTCCCTCCCTCCCTCCCTCCCTCCCTCCCTCCCTCAATCCTTTCCTCCCTTATTTCCTTCCTCCTTGGTACCTTCCTCCGTCATTTTCCCCGACATCCAGAATTGACACCTCCACAGATAGACAAAGGCACTCGTGGGCGATGTTTCCCGCGCTTTTTCCAACAAAACCTTGGCCTCCTACGGACAGGAGGAAGGAAGGGCGGGAGGGAGGGAGGGAGGAGGAAAACGGGTGGTGGATGCCCTTTAGTAGGATTGTTGCGGGCATGGGACCAGTACAGCGAGGAGGGATAACTCAAGGTACGGAAAACAACTATCGAAGGCCGTGTCCGGGCGGCAAAAGGCGGGAAATCAAGGCGGCGGGGGGGTCCGCCTACAGAGTCTAGAGGGCGAGGGGAGAGCCTACCTCGAGCTCGCTCCGGTCCAGATGCAGACATCCCCGCTTGATGAGGAGTTCGGGAGAGTCAGGGTTCAGGTTACTGCTATGCTCTAGTACCTAGGGAGGTGGACGGGGGGGAGGAAGTCGTGGGTGGGCCTGGGTTCTAGAAAAAGACGAGGGAAGGAGGAAGGGAGGGAAGGAGGGAGGGACGGAGGGAGGGAGGGACGGAGGGAGGGACGGGTGGAGGGACTAACTTTACGGGCTTCGTCCAAGTCATGTTTAAGGTGAAGGAAAGTCCCCGCCCACGAGAAAAGATTCGCTTGCTCCTCCTCCGTGGGGAGAGAGGCACCTGGAAAGGAGGAGGGAGGGTAGGAGGCAGGGAGAGAGGGAGGGAGGGAGGACGAGATCAACATCCATGAATGGTTCAAGTAACGCAAGCACTTATGGAGATTGGGCTACAGAGTAGCTTTGCTGAAAAAAAGGGGGGGCACCGGAGCGAGGGTAAGAGGGAGGAAGGGAGGGAGGGAGGGAGAGAGGGAGGGAGGGAGGGAGGGAGGGAGGACGACCTTCTTCGCGCGCCAACCGAACCGCATCCATGAGGTCCTCGTTGGCCTTGGAGAATTGTTGGTGGGCGATACGGCTGAGCGCCCGTTCAAAATGAAGCGGGAGGCTGGAGGAAGGGGAGGAGGAAGGGGGGAGGGCGTTCAACTCGGCTGTGATCTGCTCGGCCTGCGATAAGAGAGGGCGTGGGAGGGAAAGGGAGGAGGATGCAAAGGTTCAAGAGATTTAGGAGACAGCCGCCGACAATGTAAAATTGGCTCACAGGTATGCCCGCTTTTCCCTTTCCCTCCACCTCTCCCTCCCTCCCTCCTTTCCTCCCTCCCACCCTCCCTTCCTACCTCCCGCAGAGAGGACAAGCGCCCTCGCAACTCCTGGTAGGAAGGAAGGAGGTTCAGGACTTGCTGAATGGTATAGGCAGAAGGAAGGGATTTGTTGGCGGACAACTTGTTCCCGGCCGCCTGGAGGGAGGGAGGGAGGGAGGGAGGGGGGAAGAGGAGGGAGAAAGGGAGGGAGGGAGGGAAAGGGGAAATGTTCCAGGAGATAAACGAGGTTTGTCGAAAGTGCCAGAATGGAGGCGAGTATACAATAAAAAGCGCGACAGTCGAGTGGTAGAAGGCGAGGAAAAAGGAGAGGAAGGGAGGGAGGGCGGGAGGGAGGGAGGGGGGAAAGGAGGGGGTTAGGGAGGGAGGGAGGGGGGGAAGGAGGGGGCAAGGAAGGGAGGGAGGGGGAGAAGGAGGGGGCAAGGGAGGGAGGGAGGACACGCCACGGACCTCCATGTCCTCGATCATTTTTCGGGCTGCTTTCTTCGCCACATCGTCCAGATTTGAGGGGGGAAGGAGCTGCATGTTTTGGGCAGCAGAAGGGTTCACGCGCACCTTGCCAGGGAGAGAAGGAAGGGGGGAAGGGAGGGAGGGAGGGAGGGATGGAGGAAGGGGAGGAGAAAGATGAATGAGGCACACGCAGGCTTCGTGGGTCTGAGCAATGGCTTCATTTTCCAAACCGGTCGCTGACACTACTCCACGCGTTCTTCTATTCTTTCCCCCTTCCTTTTCCCACCTGCCATTTATAGGCCTCCATATCCAGAAGGAAGGTGACCATCAGCTCGACCAAAGCCGCATGGTACTGGCCCTTCTCCAGGAGCAGGTCCAAAATGCGCTGTGTGGAGGTGGCAAGGGAGGGCGGGAGGGAGGGCGGGAGGGAGGGAAAGACGGAAAGGTGGGCCTCGTCGGAGTGTATTTGTTCTAGCCTCCGACCTCCTTGCAAGTCTCACGTTCCGTCCCTCCTTCCCTTCCTCCCTCCCGCCCTTCCTCCCTCCC
The DNA here is from genome assembly GCA_004565275.1 of Nannochloropsis salina CCMP1776. NCBI lineage: Eukaryota > Eustigmatophyceae > Eustigmatales > Monodopsidaceae > Microchloropsis > Microchloropsis salina. The sequence continues at coordinate 1,237,860 of SDOX01000006.1, forward strand.
TCCCGCCCTTCCTCCCTCCCTCCCTCCTGCCCACCTTCCTCCGTTTCTGAACTTTCTCCTTGCTCTTGGACGGTCCTGCACCCAGGGCCTTGAGGATAGTGGCACAGTCATCCAGAGCTTCGGCGTACTGCCCGAGCCTGGGAGGGAAGGAGGGAAGGAGGGAGGAAGGGAGGGAGGGAGGGAGGGAGCTTCAGAGGAGACGCGAGCCAACGATTTTGACTTTTACAATGGACATTTGATCCTGAGATTCCATGAAAGCGGGGACCGACCTTCGTCTATGGGATTAGGAAAGAAAATAAAGCAAGAAGAAGGGCAGCAGGGAAGGAAGGAAGGAGGGAAGGAGGGAAGGAGGGAAGGAGGGAAGGAGGGAAGGAGGGAAGGAGGGAAGGAGGGAAGGAGGGAAGGAGGGAAGGAGGGAAGGAGGGAAGGAGGGAAGGAGGGCAGGAGCGGCTTTTTCCCCGACACGCACCGTTCGTAGCAAGCACTCCTGTTGGAAAGGAGTGTGTTTTGCTGATTGCTGACGCCAGCCAAGTTCCTCCCGAGCTCAAGGGCCTTGTTGAATCCTTGCAGAGCATCTGTGTAGTTGCCGGCTTTGAAGGCCTCCACGGCCTGGGAGAGGGGAGGGCCCGGGCAGGTCGAAGGGGGGGAAAGGAGGGGAGATCAGTAACGTCAGCACTACGACACCTTGTTTTATTCCGTCTTTTTTAAAAGGCAATGCGTGGAAGCTCTAAACCGTGGCCTCCATGGGCCTTGCCCAGTGGAACCTCCTTCCTGAGGGATCATTAATCCCCCTTCACTCCCCGTCCTCCCTCCTCCTCCATTGCTCTTCGATGCCTGCCCTCCTGCCGCCTCTCCTTGCGTCCCGCACCTCCTCTTTCAGCCTACCTTGGCCCCCCACTCCTCGTACTCTCTCTCCTCCACGCCCTTAATGTCCACGTCGCGCCCCTCGGCCGTTGCTTCTACTCCCTGTGCATCATCAGGGTTCAGGTGTGTAACGATAAGTGTGTGGGATGGACGCGGTACAGTGTGACAGTTCTGCTGCATGGCGATAGATGTGATTTTTTAACGTAATGAAGAGCGCATTCAATGCGTGTCTGATCGTTCCCCTGCAATCATCCACCCAACGACTCGAGTCGCGTCAGCGTGACCTCCTCACCTATCCAGCAAACGACTCCATGAACGTACCTTCGTGTCATTTTGCTCCTTTGCCGAGCGCTCCTCATCTTTTTTCTCAGGAGGAGGGGGTGGAAGGAGATTGAAGCGGAGGGCGGGCCGGAAATACATGAGTCCGAGTAAGGCCGTCGTGGTGGCAAGCAGGAAACAAAAAAGGAGGCTTTTGACGTTCATTTTCTTCAATGGCGACGATGATAAGGCCAATGTCAAAGGAGGCGACATCCTGTAAGAGTACTGACGCTATATTAAGCTCTGCAGAGACGAGAAAGGTAGGGAATGCAGTGGGTAAAGATAGCAAGTCTGGGCTTGTAGCACTTGTTCGATTCCTGCATAAATGTGCCTGAGACACCGACAATTTGCTTTGAGGAGCCGCGAGCTAGACCCCCATACCGTCCCCTCCTTGTGCACCCTCATACACAATCCACGGGCTAGAAATAGCCTGCAGTGATGCACTGAGGTCATCGCGCGACGTGTTTTGCCCTGGCATCTCAGCAATACTTGACGCGGCTGGGTAACCGTTGAGATATTTCAGACCTCCCCCACGGCCCATATTACGTAGGCGTGGCGCCCCGAGAAAAACACATAAATACGCCCTTTGGCGCACGAGTACGGTTTAGAGGCCCTAAAATGCACTTTTAATGGCTGGTAGTGTATATATTACCAGAAGGCATTGTCTTTGTCACTAATTATCTACCCCGTTTCGTGCTTGGAAGTCTCTACACCACGATCGCCCTATGTCCCTCACTGTTGTAACATACGAAAATAGGCCCCTCTCCGATGGCAACTTTTACCGCAGCCACCCCAGCACCAACTAGAGAATGCTTTCCATGGCGAAATTTTTTGGTGGCCATCAGCTTTCGTGCCCGGCGACCGTCGGAAGTAGCAGCTATGGGCCTGCAAGAAAGGCACCGACACCCCCAGCGTTTTCTGCGTGAGTGGCTCGAAAAAATGATGAAATGTTGCAGACCTTTTGAACGAATTTCTCACGTCACAACTCTGATTTCCTGTTCTTTATCACCCTCTCGCATAGCATGGTGGAATGGAAGCGATCATGTCGGTGTAGAAAATGCGCCGCGCCGTGGAACCGAGGGGCAGCTCCGAAGCCGGGCGGAAGATGGACAGTCCGGAGTGGGAAAAGTCGGTGCGTTGATAGAGAATCAAATCATAAAGATGACCCTTTTTCCGAACTAAAGCAGACACTAAGGTGAAAGAGAAGTGAGCCCTCGTGCGTGACCTCCAGGAGATGTGACGCTTGCCAGTTGGGGGCTCGAATTCTCCTCCTGTCTTCTTACCCTCTCTCACAGTGGACACACCGCCCCCCCCCCCCACTCCGGCATTTTCTTTCAACTTTCACACGTCTCCTGCAGGCCGTGAGGAAACAATACGGACTCGGGCATTCGTCGAAACCGGCGCCGCGTTCCACGCTGCGATTTCCCTAACGAAAGGATCGGAATGTGGCGGTTCAGTCTGTCCTGGGGATGCCACCGTAACCCCCTTTCCGACCCCACGCACCAGGGTGATAATGTGGCAATTTATTTCCTCTTTCCACATATTCAAAAAGAGCGGAGCCTGCGACGACGAAGCGACTAAGACGTGCTATCCACACCCCTCGCTCGCATCCTCCCTCGACCCCACCCCCGCGCCAACTTCTTGTCCTCTTCCCTTTCCCTCCGTCCTGCCTTCGTCCACCGTTTCCTATGTCTCGTCGCTCGCTCCTCCCCCCTTTGATTCTCCTCCCAAACCCCTTAATTTCTGTTACCTTCCCGACGATTTATGGCGCGAAATCGCCTCCCACCTCTCCTTGCGGACCCTCCTCCTCTTCTCCCGTCTATGCCGCCGTACAGTACACATCCGCCCCCCTCTTCTCGAACGCTGGCTCCGAGAACGGCACGGTATAGTCCTTCGAGAAGGAGAGAGGGGCGGGTTGGAAAAGGGGTCCACCCGGGCCCTGGCCGTCGTGCGCTTTGTGCAAGGAGAGGTGATCGCCTGTCGAAAAGGCATGCTCAGCGTTGCCCCACCTCCACCTGCGCTCCTCCCTCCACCACCAGCAATATCTCCTTCCCACCCTCCGTCATTCCCTCCGGCCCCACCAAACGCGACCAATATCCCTCAAGCCTTCCACACGGACTCGAATCATCCCCCTGAATCCAGCCTCCCGCACGCCCTCCCCCAGCCCCTTCGTCTCTCTGATCTATTTGGGACCGCATTCAACAGAGGGAGGGAGCTTCAAAACGTGGCTGTCACCTGGAAAGGAATGGCCTTCAGTAGTCGGCGCCGCTTGGCGGGAAGACGGGGGACAGGGGAGGACGGGGAGGAGGAAGGGGTGAAAATATTGCCCTGGCGCTCCATCATGGGTACGTCCCCCATAAAAATGATAGAATTTAAAAAATAGATGATCACAAGACCGACGAGAAATGGCGAACACATGAGGATGAATGTTGCCAAACGCACGCCAGACCTTACCGGTTCCACTTCCTCCCTCCCTCCTTCCTCTTTTCGCGGTCACTCCCAGGCTGGATCACCGTTCTTCCCACCCAGACATGCCCGGGGCAAATCAAGATCGTCTCAACCCTTCCCCCAGCCTGGAACAAGAGGGGACGGACGAGAAAAGCGGCCTACATTCTACTCTCCTTGGACGCGCCGCAGTTGCTGCACAGCCGGATGATCACTTTTTGTAAGAAGAGGGAGGGAGGGAGGGAAAGAGGAGAGGGAAAGGATGGTTGATAAGCGTTGGTCGTGCTGGTGATGGTGGCCAGGGCGTGAGATGATGTTCACGGTCGTCGTGGAGAGTCATGCGAGAGGACGGAAATGGGAAGTGCAGCTACGTCTGGTTACACAACCCCTTTGAGCACAGGGATGTCATCGAAGTGCTGTTTGTTCTAGTTTTAAAACCTCGATCGATTGTTCTAAAAGGGCTTTCATTGGTTCGCACAGGCGAGGCGCATGCTCGGAGTTATCACACAGACGGCGACTCTTGGGTTTTCATGCGGGAAGGTCTGGTGGGAGGCAACCAAAATCATGGAGGAAAATAAATTGAAACGTTACAAAGCACAGATGTAAAGTAAATACCACCGGGCGAAGCAGGAGTACACGGCTCAGGTGAATGATCGATAAATGAAGAGTGGTTAGCAAAGTAACGGTCCCTCACCTCTGGCAAATAGACTACGAAAAGGAGAGGATGGTGTACGCTCAAGGTCTACGAAAACGCGATTTTCTCGCTCGTCGTGGTATAAAAAAGAGTAATGTTAGAACAATCACTTCGGAAAAGCATGTAGATCTCAGGAACAAACAAACAGTCCGTCATGGGACGGGAGCGAAGGGGGGGACTAGCAGGGTTGCGGATGACGTCGAATATCACGAAGATAAAGAAAGAAAACTGTGAATCAAGCAAATATTTAGGCCTGTCAGAGACTTCACCGTGTGGGATAGATGCTGCATGGTTCATTGAGAGCATGGATAGGGGAACTAGCACTATGGCCATACATCATACAGTAGCCAAGAAGAAAAGGCACTGTGAAGTAAGGAAAAGTTGGACGAAAAATCAAAGAATCACGCTTTTGTAAAGACAAATTTCGTAATCAGCTGTCAGACAATTGACTCTGCATTCACATTGGGGAATGCCAAGGGAATGAAAACGTGGGTGGTAGCAACTGATGTCTCCCATGGTTCTTGGATGGATAAGTCATGTGCACAACTACCGCAAAATTTTCCTGATTACATCTGCGTACATAAAGCATAGTCAATGCAATATTTAGCTCTGTATGCGCCTTAAAAGTACCATTGAAACAGGTCTTATGGGGTTTCATGCGCCGTCACGCGTAAGACTAAGTCCCTTACGATTGTACACCACGTAAGGATGACATTCCTCTTACTCCCCCGGTTATGACCTCACAGTAGGCTTAACGGTTATAATTTCGTGCTCCAGTGTGAAGTTGAAACCAACGAATGTTGCGTCGACGTCGGCAAGGGCCAGGGCGAACAACATTGATCCTACCCGCAGGTAAGGAGACAACATGGTAAATTCTTCCGCCACTTTAAAACAAATTCTTCTAAATACCGCTTAAATGATAAATATATGGAAATTTATACGTCGTAAATTTTTTATATTTTTCAATCATCATTGAAATAGTCTCAGGGGACGCTAGGAGGTCGTGTCTGGAAAGGAACATTTTAAATGCCGACAACTATGGTACAGTATAATTTTGCTTTTAGGGTTTAAATCTGACTTGAAATAAGAAATTCAATCGAGGTATCGTATTGAAAGGACACAAATATAGAGAGTATGTGTATTCCATTTGATGCTCTTGGCTGAAAGGCGTGCAGGCCCTCCGGGAGAGAGCATAACTTGTAAAAAGGTTTGTTTCAACAACAACTCCACCAATTTTACGACTGATCGGTACTTTTCCCCCTTTTTATATCGTACCAATATCTTGCAGGCTTCCCCCCCAAAAAAAACACTCCCATGACTCCGCAGCAAGAATCCAAAAAGGCCCCAAAACGCAGGGGGGGGTCCGTTCAAGAAATTTCTCAGGCCCATCCCGATCGGAGAGTCTTCCCCCCAGCGATCCAGTGTTATGGTGGACAACTTAATTTTGGTGACAACTCCGTGGTAGGCACCGCGGTACTTGGCAACGGAGCATGCAAGGGTCTATTTCCTTCTGTAGGATGTGGTGAGGAAAGTTGTGGAAGGGTTGATGGTGGTTTTAAATCGTGGTATGTGTGGTCACGGGTGCTATGGTTACGTTGAAGCCCGCAGGCTGGGGACTTGAGGAGGACGCTAGGCCGAACTACAGTTTCGCAACTCCTCCCTTTTTATGACTTTGCGCCGGAAACACTTCTCATACATGCTTTGATACACCCTTGCATTTTGGTCCACAGAGGCCCTTACCGGCCGGGGCTTTGGCACGTCGAGCCGCTAGCCCTTCGTCCCTCCCTCTATCTCCCTTCCTCCGTCCCTCCTCCACCCCTTGCCTGTCCTATGCCGGGTCTCCTTGTGACACCAGCTCCTTCCAATCCGACGCGGTTGGGCCATGCTCCATTGCCCTCCACACAACCGATCCCCATCGTGCGTTCCTCCACGGCCGAACAGAAACATCGCGCCCATCATGGGAGTTACCGGCACGTTTCATTTTCCGACCACTATTCTGGGTCTCCCGGGCACGGCATGGGTTCCTTGATTCGTCTAGCACAGGTGGTATTTGAGCACTGGCAGCACAAACATTCCCCGCCCGCCGTGCCCGCCGGTGCGGTTTCCATTTCTCCCGTGCGTGGCCGTCCCCGAAATAAACCACGGCCGTCTCCCATCGTGACGGGCGGGGCCGGAGGAAGCGACAAGAAGAAGAAAAGTGCGATGGGCGAAGCGAGAGGGGAGGGACGGGGGGAAAGTAAGAAGGTGGGGACGTACGCACCTGCCCCCGGGCCCCGTCAGGGCACTCGCGCCGAGGAGTGAGCCTCCTCGAAGAGGTGACGGGAAGGAAGGATCAGGACGAGTTATGACCCAAAATTTCTAAAATTTTAAATATCGTAGATGAATTATGGCGCATAACCTGAATGACGTTGTATTACGAAAAATTCTGCTTGTATATCAGCGGCAGAAGGAGCCGTTTCGCCCTCTGAGAATGTCAGTTGTGTACTACGAGTAGCTTGCCTACTCCTTCCACAACGGGCTCAAAGACACAAGCAATGAAGAAACTGTCTCTTACACTACAATAGAGGCATACACATGAGCTTTTGTGCAGTTGATTTGTCATGAAGATCACGAAAGAGATTATTCTCGGAGACTTTCAACGCAAGAAACGTCGTGAACATAGGAAAAGACAACATTTAAAACTTTTGAGTACAAAGATAAACCTGCTCAGCTGTGCATTTTTTTCTCAATTGCATGTCTACCTATCCAGTTCATAAAGACGGGGATGCACCATGTTTTATTTCTTCAATGTGTGGACGCAAACGTTCGTCAACCGCATGTGTTTTAGGAAATTTCATGCCTCCATGACATCTCAATTGCTAGATGACACAAAAAGCATGTGTAAAGTCGTTTGTCTATAGTTCAAAAAATGTATTCCGCCTCTAGGAAATTATCTGATCGGAGACGTAAATGCATCTCATTGTACGCAAACCTGGTCCAGCCCAAACATGAGCGGGGTCGAGGAAACCAACCCGGATGTATTTACGTTCCCAGACCGCCGCGTGCACGTACTCAGGACCAAAGCAAGGCTACGCTACACCGGGCACAAGGTATCGTGTGCGAAAATGAATGGTGAGGGGCGAAAGCCTTTGGCACTGACAGTAATTTAGGAGATAAAGCACTCTAACATTTGTTTCTTGGAGCCCCGAAAGTGCTAAAACGCAGTATGGACAAGACATCACAGTGTACAATATCACATACTTTAAGGCAAACTTTACCATTCGCCTTACTTTTGCATCTTGATACAGAATAAAAAGTATTGATATTAAGCAACTCGTGCTATCCTGTCAAGTTCTGACGAGAAATACCGCCCTCTGCTCGGCTACGTAGTCTTCGACCTGCCAATCCTCGAACCACGCCACACCCTGCGCCCGGACATCACGCCTGTGTTCATCCATGCGTTACATAAGCACACGCTACGACCCTTCCTCCTCCTCTCCCTCCTCTCGACGCTATTCCTTTCGAGAGGCCGTCCTGGCGGGGTGGGCCCCAGACGGGGGAATGTTCTTGCCCGAACGGATTCCTCACGTGTCACTGGCTCTGCTTGAATCATGGAGAGGATTGACTTATCCGGAGTTAGTGACGAAACTCCTTGCCCTCTTTATGGACGATGGCGACGCCGAGGATGCAACACAGAACGCAGAAGTGGACAAAGTGCCCTTGAGAAAGATCGTGCATGCTAGTTTTGCCTCCTTTGCCGTCCCCGAAGTGGTTCGATGGAAAGCCTTGCCGTGGCCGTACCTCTCTTCCTCCTCCACCACCGCCTCGTCCTCTGCCTCCCCCCCCCTCTCCCGCCACCCTCTTCCTTCCTTCCTAGAGAAGCAGGAACCTCCTTCCCTGTACATCGCCGAGCTCTTCCACGGTCCTTCTCTTGCCTTCAAAGACCTCGGCATGCAGGTCCTGACGAACCTTCTGGAACATTATCTGCTCCAGGAGGGACGTCGAATGACTTTCTTGGTGGGCACCTCGGGAGATACGGGGCCCTCGGCCGCGGCCGCTGTGCAGGGCAAAGTCGCCATGCGCCTCGTCGTCCTCTACCCCTTGGGGAGGGTGAGTACCTTCCAGGAAGCTCAAATGCTCGCCGCGCACGATGGGGTGGGAGGAAGCGGGGAGAAAGCCAGTGGGGTTGCGGCCGAGGCAAAAGCTGGGACATTGGGGACCCCAAACGTGCGGGTCGTGGCTGTGGAGGGCTCAAGCGACGACCTGGACGTACCAATCGCTAGTCTCTTCGGAGATCCTGCCTACAGGTGCGACTTGTTCCGTGACCCTCCCTCCCACGACTGCCAGCCTGCGGGTTGACGTTGTGAGGGCAGTGCGCGTTTTATGGCATCTCTCGATCGGGGCATGCGCCCGTCGTCCCGTGTCTTTACCCCCTCCTTCCTTCCCTCCCTCCTTCCCTCCCTCCTTCCCTCCCTCCTTCCCTCCCTCCTTCCCTCCCTCCTTCCCTCCCTCCTTTCCTCCCTCAGAGCCAAGCATGCCCTCGGGAGTCTCAACAGCGTCAATATTGTCCGCCTGCTCGTTCAGATCTTCCACTTCTTCTACGCTTATCTGCAGCTATGCCCTGCCAGGTGCGCGAGCGATGAAGGGCCAGAGGGAAGGAAGGAGGGAGGGAGGGAGGGAGGGGAGGAAGACTTCCGCCCCCTCCTCTCCTTCGTTGTTCCGACAGGAGCGGCCGGGCACGTCACGGCTGGTTTGTTGGCGGCAATGATGGGTTTACCGTTACGACGGTTACTGATGGCAACGAACAGTAACGGTCGGGTGTTGCGTCGACTGGTGAAGGAGGGGGTGTGGGCCCAGGAGGGAGCAGTAGGGGAGGGAGGAGGGGAGGGAGGGAGGGAGGGAGGGGGATTGGCAGCGGACGAATTCCCCTGCCATGGACATCCAGGCTCCCTACAATGTGGAGAGGATCTTGAGCTTGGTGGCGAGAGAGGGCGGGAGGGAGGGCGGGAGGGAGGGCGGGAGGGAGGAAGGAGCCAGCTTGACGGGACGGGATATCAAAGAGGCGATGGAAACCTTCTACGCAGGGGGGCTGTGGGCCCTCCCTCCCGCCCTCCTTCGTCACCTGAAAAGCTGGGGCGTGGCCTGCGCGGAGCCCGTGGAGGCGGGAGCTGTGGAGGAGACGATTCGCGCAGTGTACGAGGGAGGGAGGGAGGGAGGGAGGGAGGGAGAAAGGGAGGGATGGGGAAAAGGGGGGTACCTCCTCGACCCCCATACGGCGGTGGGCGTGACTGTGGCAGGGCGAGAAATGGAGCGGGGGAGGGAGGGAGGGAGGGAGGGGTGGAGGAAGGGGGAGGTGGTGGTGGGCATGGGTTGTGCGCACCCGGCTAAGTTCAAGGAGACCGTTCAACAAGCGTTGCAGCTGACGTCGCGAGGAGCAGCTGCCGAATTACTGATGATGGGAGAGGGACCTGCCTACGCAGGCGCTCAGACGGAGGTGATGAGGATGGAAGAGAGGAGGAATGGAGGTAGGGAAGGAGCAGACGGGCTTCCGTGTCCTGTCTTTCGGGCCTCAGAGAAGGGCCAGTGGAGGGCGCGATTGGAGGAGGAAATCGCCGCGCTGGAGGGGGAGGGAGGGGAAGATGGAGCGTTGTGAAGAGTGTCGTGGCCGTCGATGGAGGAAGGGGGGGGGGGATTCCGAGAAGAAGGGAGAGGAGAGAGGGGAGGAAAGGAGGAGATGACTAATGTACAAAGAAAAATGTGCGTTACCAGGCATCTTTGCCGTTAGATGGGTTTCTCCTCCTGTCGTTTTTTGACTTTATTCCCTTTTTTGGCCTCCATTCGTGCGTCTCCTATGTATCTTTTTATCTTTTCACGTTTGCCTTACAACAGTTGGCAGTGGGGAATTCCCAGCTTGTCGGCACCAGTATCTACTTTGTACCGCTCTCGCCCGTACCCGCCGACCGCATTCGCCGTTGGTTTTTGAATTTTGATTTTGTTTTCCTATCGCTACCAATGAAAGCTTTCAACTCTTCACGCTCCACCCAGTCCTGTCCTTGTCCCCCTCGACATCGCGCAATTTATATCCTTTTGCACAAGGCTGCCTGCTTCATCTTCTCTCTTGTCACCCGCCCTGCCTCCTGTTCTCTTCCTCCCCACGTGGACGTCTTCCGTTCCCATCACTTTTCAGGCCTCGCTTCGACTCTAAATCTGAGGTTTTGCTCCTCCCACCGTCTTTTTCATGGCTTTTTCATGCCGCCCTCCCTCCATTCGTTTCGTGCTTGCGGATCGCCCCGTCCTCCTTTTAAGAGGAAGAGACGACGAATCGCATTTCCAACATTTCGCGTTTTGCTTTCTTCTAGGAAGGCCAACATTTTATTTCTAGGCACACGTATGTCTCATTCGAATTGGCCTTGCCACCGACGAATTCTCACCCTTGCCCGCCCAAGGCTGGCTCCTCCCCCTGTGAACTCTGGGGCTATTGTGCCCCCAATTCATGTTCATTGACTTCTTTTTTCCCCATGCTACAGCTGTTTCCCATCCCATCCCTTTTCCTCCTCCCCCTACCCCCCCCAACCCTCCCTTCTAGAAGCAAACGGATAGAAGGACGGAACGTCCCCCACAGGGACCACTGCCTCCATGCAATAGAGGGAGGGAGGGAGGAGATAGGGAGAAAAGGGCGGCTTAATTGACCAGCATGCCCGTGCATTGCATCCACAGCCCAAAGCAGAGGGCGGAACCGGCGATAAGGGTGAAGAGACCCGAAGAAACGCGGACAAAGGCACCGTGGGAGACGGGCGACCCGCTGTCCACGTCGAAACCGTTGTTCAAATTCATGCCTGAGGGAGGGAGGGAGGGAGGGAGGGGAAGGAGGGGGGTGAGGGGAGGATGGAATGGGGTGAAGGAGTCAAGGGAGGGAAGGAAGGAAGGACGGAGGGAGGGAGGGAGGGAGGGAGGGAGGGAGGGGGGAGGAGCGCGACCGAACATGCCCGTCACGAGGGCCCCGAACGCAAAGAGCATGTTAATCATGGCGAAGACAGTGCCGTAGGTCAGCAACCGATTTCGCGCCAAATCCAGCTTCATCAGCACGTACTCCTCGGTGTTTTGGATGTCCTGAAAAAAGGGAGGGGGGCGAGGGAGGGAGGGAGGGAGGGAGGGAGGGAGGGAGGGAGGGAGGGCACCTGAGCGAGGAGTTTCTCTGGACACCAGGCAGTCGAGGAAGCCCCCAAAGGGCGGCAACAGAGAGGAGACGGGAGGAAGACCAGGAGGACCAGGGGCACCCGACCCCACGTTGCGCACCATCCCTCCCTCCCCCCCTTCCTCACCTCCTTGACCAGCTCCCACCGGACGATCACCGCGTACAGATCCTCCAAATAGGATTCCAAAAGTTCTTCCCCTTCGCTGTCGTCCACTCGGGCCTGTACCCAGTGCTGCTGGTGGACCGGCGTGGTCCCACACCCTTCCGCGGCACACGCCTCGCATTCCTTCTCCTTCTCCTTCTCCCCGCCCGCGCATTTCTCCTCCCGCCGCTGTTCCCAGCTGTTCTCGCGGCTTCGCCCTCCTTGAGACGGCAGCGAAGGGTGGTGCGAAAGGGAGGGAGGTTGGACGAGCCGAGTCAGGTACAAAAAGCGGAGGTCGTGTTCGTCCTCCAGGAGGGTCAGGAGGGCCTTGTGGAGGGACCGGGCTTTGCTCTGGTAGGAAGCCACCTGGGAGGATGGGAGGGAGGGAGGGAGGGAGGGAGGGTTGAATCGACAGGACCCGTCCAGCAAGACCGTTTGCTGCTTTAATTCCCCGCGTGCACTGCTTTGTCGGCCTCTGTAGTGCCTTTCTTCCTCCCTTTTCCCCCCTCCCTCCCTCTATTTCTTTCCCCTTCCTACCTTGTTCTTTAACTGCCGGAGCCGGTCCTGCTGCACCGTGTTTAAGGTGCTATTCTTTAAGAGAAGCCGGTTATTCTTGTTGATGCGCGGAAGGAGGAAATCCAATTTGGATTGCAGGTACGCCAGCATCGTCAACAGAACGGCCTGGAGGGAGCGAAGGAGGGAGGGAGGGAAGGAGGGAGGGGTAAGCATGGCAAGGCCTTGAAGTGGAGCCCCTTCCCCCCTTCCTCCCCCCCTTCCTCCCTCTCAACGACCTACCTCCAGCGCCACGAACTCGAAACCCTCTTCCTCCTCCTCCGCCCCTCCCTCCCTCCCTCCCTCCGCCCCTCCTTCCCCCCTTTTCCCTCCCCCTTCCCCCACCGCGAACGCCTTCTTCTGCAGCCGCAGCCAGTTCAAATTCGCCTCCAGGCGACCGTGGCACTCGGGATCCGCTCCCTCCGGCACCAAGACAATGAGCCGGTCCCAAAAGACCAAACATCTGAGCTCGTCCAGGTTCAAAATCACCGTGTGTTTCCGCACCGCGATGGACATCTCCTTCTTCCGCGCCGCCTCTGAATCCAAGCCCGTACACAACCGGCGGATGTCTCGGGCGTTCAGCATTCCTCCCGGGCCTCCCCCCCCGCCCGCCCCCCCCCCCAGGCATCCCTCCAGGCCCCATTCCCCCCCCGACGCCCACGCTCCCACAGGACGTGTACGAGGTCGGGGTACAGCGAGGGAATGGCCCCTCGGGCGGCAACCGATGCGAAGAGCGTCTCGCCCGCCCCGTGGCGGTCCGGTGCAAGCCCCCCGTGTCCATGGCATGGGAAGGATCGGAACGGTATCGCAGTTCTTCCGCACTCCGCGCGCGAGCTTCTCCGTAGGGCGGTGGAACCGTATAAGGAGCCGTATAAGGAACCGTATAAGGAACCGAGTTGCTGCTCCCACTCCCCCAAGCGGTTTTCCCAGGAGCAGGAGCAGGCTGGGCATGCTCGTGACCGTTGGAAAAGTCGTGCCCACGGGCAAAGTGAAGGGCCGGGGGGGCGGAGGAAGCGGGCGAGGTCGCGATGGAGGGGGTGCAGGTAGACGTGGAAGACGCCAGGCTCTCCCCCCGTTGCAGGGCAAACATCTCCTGTTCCTTGGCGTGCACGCTCCGCACTGCGCTTTGAATGTACCGAAGCACGTCTTTCAAGCCCAGGTCGTCCACGCGCTTGCTCCCGTCCTTCATGTAGGTGATGGTTTGGATCGGCGTCTGTTGGATCCCACTGACTTGACTCAACATCTCCAGGCCGTGGGGAGGACTCTTCCCGTTCATCTCGAGCGCCCCGCTCCCATCCTTGCTCCACAGGCCCAGGTGCGCGGCCAGACTGCCCATTCTCTTCCCGCCTTGCTCCAAGTCCTTTCCCAAATAACTGCGCTTGGGGGCATGTTTCACATCCCCGCTATACAAACTCGTCTCGCGCCAGCTCCCCCTGCGACAGGGGGTGCTCAACAAGGGACGTGGGGCCTTGAGGTACGCGGCGGACGCCGCGGCCAAAGCCTTGGCTTCGTGGGCTTGCAAAGTCAATTGCGCAGCTAGGATGTCGAGGTTGGAGTCGTCTTCGGCGGATAGGCCGTAGGTCATGAAGGAATCGTTGCGGGAAGTCGGTCCCATTGTGTGCACATTGTGCTTCCTCGGTACGTGGTCGGTCTCGAAGTCGTCCGGAGTAATGTCCAAGGACAGGGGGCCTTTGTCGTCGGAGATGGAGGGGGAGACGGAGCGGGAAGTCTTTCCCTGGTTGGTTAGAAAGGAGGGCCACATGGCCATAGCCGTGGCAGCGTAGGCGACACAACTTGAAGCTGTGTGCTTTCTCCTTCCAATGCTGTCGACGCCCCAGCAGAGGAAGGAAAAGCAAATGATGTTGTTGCTCTATGTTGTCCTGTCGTAATGGAGGGAAGAAATGGTGATTAATGTATGCAAAGACGGAACGTCAGAGGTATCCGCTTCGGCGGCGGCAGTAAAAGGCTTACCAAGCACAGCGACCAAAACGGCAAAGCCGCAGACGACGTCGGCAATGCTACGCACGCTATCCACACTCTTGATTACACTGTGTGTTTCACACGACGTTCCACGCAGACACCCGTGCGGTCCCCGTCCATGGGCGCCAAATAATGTGTCCTGGGGCCCGGCGGCCTAAGATCATCCACCGCAACAAACAGCAGCTCGGAACGACACCAATAATTTGCGTAGGACGCGCATCCCACGCCGGACAAGGACAGCGCTTTTAGACAAGACGGTGACCGTGTGCACGAAAGACATGCTTGGTGGTCACATGGCTCAGATTCGTGCATATTGGTACGCACGAATCTTCTCCTTGCCGCTGGGTGATAGGACAGTGGATACGTAGGATTCCCCGGGAGACCTCTCCGAATCGACCGAGTGCCTGCCAAATGTTTGAAATGCGACCATCAAAGTTCGGCCGCAAGACGTTCGTCATTGACACGTTGCGAAGACTTTCACGACTGCAACGCAACCGGGAGCGGTTTAGCATAGCTGTCTTCCTCTCTGACTGCAGTGTAGGACATTTTGATGGTCATTCGCAACGAATGGTCGGGCGAATCTCGGAGATGAACGTGTGGCTTCGTACGACGCAACCTATTTACCTCTCAATCTGGTGTCTCGTCACCGAAAGGGAAATCGTTGGCTCGGACATATTGAGCAGGTGCCCGGCATGCTGATGGAATGTCCGTGGGACTCTGAAGTGTCAAGGCCGCAGTGCACAAATTCTGCCGCATGCTGCTAGCGTATTTTGTTATGTGTAACCAGCGCTATGTTGTAGTGTTTCTAATCTGCACGCTCTCAGTCGCCGGATGCGCTTGAGCTTGACATCCACGTGCCACCGGCGTCCTTTCTTGCTTCCCACTAGCCACCAGAAGGTTTGCTATCCTGTATTCATAATATCTTTCCTCCCCATGCACAGCTGCAACTAAGATCTCCACAAGAGAGGCTTAGTCGTCTTCAATTAACAGACTGACCCCCCGCTGTATCCGGAGGCCACCGTCCAAGCCCTTTAGAAAGCTGGCAGCCTCCCTCTCCTTCGTGCCACAGCAACTCTTCGTTGTTGCTGCCATCACGCACCCACCATAGTATTACATCAATTGAGCGCCTCGATGCGCATTCTTGCCAGAGAGTCTCTTGGCCTTAACGACAAAATCAACCTTTTCAACCATGCCTGCTTGCTGCTCCCGCGCGCGGCTTGCCTTTCTCGCAGCCGTCATCACCTTGATGTGTCTTGTTCACAAGGCTGAGGCGGTGAACACGGGCACCCTCACTCGCGACACTCCCATCGATCCTGGGCCCACGAATGGTGATGGTAAGTTGTGGCAATATCAAATAGGCCGAATCACAACTCACAGACCAAAGTACTTGTCAAGGGAAGTGTGAAACAGACTTACTTGAAGTAGTTGTATCGTTTCTCACTAATTCGAATTTTTCTTTCATTACCACAGCGGGCATCGCCATTGATCCCATGTACGGGGCGCGGCGTTCACGCATGGGGGAGATGGCTGAGGATTTGCGAGGGAGGCAGGGAGGTGAGTGCCGCAAGTCGTGTGTAAGCCCGTGTGATGGCGGAGGCAACCAGGCCCTTCGGAATGTTCGAAGCACGATGCTTCAGACGACTTACTGATGCAGTCTTTTAATTCTCCTTGTCACGTTCTCCCAGAGACCCACGCGGGGAAAGATATTGTCGCCACAGAGGAGGACGTCGTCGAGAAGAGGGCCGAGGATGCATCCACACCTTCTAGGCCTGAGACTCGTCGATTTCTTCGCGGAGAGCGCGCGTAAGGGAAAAACTTATTATACTATAGGGTAGAAAGAGCAGAAAGGGTTATGACTCGTTCGCCACGGTCGCTGACGATTTCGAGCATGGCTGCTGAACATCGAATGGTATCGAATTTACAGAGCTGACACTATGAAGGCTTGTGAGCTGTGAATGTAGACGCGGATAATACTAGCAGAGGAAGATATGGAAGTGAACTTATACGGTAAAAAGCAGGAAGGCTAGAAGTCAGGACCTCTGTCGACTTTCGGCAGACGTAGATTTCTCGTCATGTCGGGTATGGAATGCTTTGCGAGGCAGAATTGTTGAATACTGAGACGTCTCTTGTGTGCTGTGTGTGCGGTGTGAACGCCGTCGGTCGTCATTGAACGAATGCAGTGGGAGGGACGCATAGTATATTGGAAAAGGGTATCTTCGATAGGATGTCCCAGATTGCGAAGAAAACAATTGAGGTGCAAGTCTCTCAGCACGTAGTAGCAAAGGTAGAAGCCCGGAAGAAGGTGGCTAGTGGGCATATGGTCGTGGACGGCACGCGTTCAATCAATGTGCTTCTGAGGGAGGTCACTCGTAGTCGTTCCCGCCTTGGTCGGCAAGCCTAAAAACCTGATAACCCAAAATTACTATTGAGAAACCAAGACTCAGCAAAGAACTGTAACTAGGCGGGCTTTTTCTTTCTTCTTTCAATTTATTTTGAGGGTGGAGGACATGACCTCACGCGTCCCGAACCGCTCGTGCACACAAAACCTTTTTTTTTGTGGTTTTGAGAGGGAAGTCAACACACACACACACACGCCAATTGAAAACCACACCTTGGAACCCTTCAAAACGGATATATTATGCTGCCACCCTATTTCACGCGGAGTCACCGCGACCAAGCAAAATGAGCAGGGATCGGGGTGCCGAGACCGGAGTCTTTTCGTTCTAACAGTTTGCGCGTTCTTGCATTTGCTTTATACTGAACGACGCCGATCCCCCGGGCGAACGTCTTTTTGTGCACAAGCTGTGTCCCTTTATCTCCGCAGTCATATAAACAATGATGAAAGACACTAGTTTGGATGTAAACGCGATAGAGGCGCGGTGTTTGGGTCGAATTAGGTGCTTTTTGGCACATGTTGCCTCGACCTTGAAGGAAAATTTGTAACGAGCTGGACCGCCGCTGGCTTGGAGTATGGCCACAATTAAAGAAAGGGCCGATACACCACGATCACAAACGGGCACCACGGCCAAGATGTTTTTTCTACATCCACGGCCAACGATTCCTGCGCCGACGGGGTACTCACGTGGCTTTGTTTGGTTTTTCTTCCTGGGGGAGAGTCAGCAAAGGTTTGCAATTCCCAGCGCTCGGGCCGTCTATCTGTCTCGCGACGGGAAATTCGGACGGGCGCGCTCCTGTGTCCACAATTTGTGGCACCCCCCCTTTTTCGCTCCTGCGTCAAGTGATGCCACGGATGTGCCCCTGGTGCACACAAGTGCGTCATGGCGTGGTCCGTCATGGAGGTATGTGCGGTCGAAGGGGGAGTTGGAACAGTTGTCCTCTGGGAGCTTAAGGCTTACCTTCCTTCCTACGCCTGTGGGTGCCCGAAAGGCGGCAGCCTAAGTGGCACAGGGGAACCCACGGACCCTCGTTGCCCAGCAAGCATGTTGCACACGTGTGCAGGAACATGGTCGTGGCCTGCTGTGACGGGCGGTGTGGTGCATTTGCCATGGCGTGAAGACAGCTGCGTGTCCTCTGACACCTCGAAGGGCCCGCCTTCGGTGTCCTCGATTCACCGCACAGGCGCCCCTGACTTGTTGCAGCGGCGATCCATGCAATGCTCTCCACTCACAAATATGTTGATTGACGCTTACACTTGCCTATCCCAATCGACAGGACTTTGATTTTGTTGTCGGTTTTGGCCTCCCAGAGAATGGCAAGCATTTCGCGGCAATAGCACCTGCTCCTTTCTGAGCTCTCTGCACAATCTTGAAGCGAAGAACCGCACCAGAGCATGTTCTTGGCCCTAAAACTCCTTGTTGTCCTGGGAATACTCTCCTATGGCGTCGCCACGGTCCTGACCAGCGACCACTTGACCCTCGCAGGGTTTCAGGCCCCTCTGAACCATTTTCTGCGAGGAGGACGCTTGTACCCCGCTACCGTCTCCAAACCCTCGCCTTCCACCTCGGGCACGGACCCCCACCACCTCCCTCACCACCAGCCTCCGGATGGGGGCATGAACTTGCTGCGCAGGCCGTGGCCATGGCAGGTGGACTCTTCGGTCCACACCCCACCCGGGGCCCTCAAGGCGTTGACACGACGTCGACAACCGCCCGCAGGGGCAACGACAAGTTTCTTCGAGTACTGGGGTGATTCCAAACTGATCACCACGGTGGACGCCTTGAGGACACGGCACGGGTACGTGAAGGGACGAGGATAGAAAGAGAGTTCGGGGAGGGACCTTGGAAAAACTGAAGGGGATGGATGGGATGATGGGATGCGCCCGTCGAGTTGCGGCGAATGGAAAGAATCCGACGTAGACATTCCGCACGGCCTGTGAAGATAGCACTGTGGACGGCGCTGGTCGTCGTCTTTAGCTGAAAATCACCGAAATTTACCTTCTGTCTCTCCTTTCCAGACAAGGCAGCTTTTGGGGTGACCTGAACCACGTCGAGACGCGCTACGTCTACCACCAGCTCCTGCCTCGGCACTTGCTGCAGGATGCGCAAGCTCACCCGGATGCCTTGGCCGTTGAAGACCTCGCACGTCTGGCCTCCACTGCACGTCACGCGGCCCGCCTATACGCCCGGGAAAGAAGCTCTTTGCCGCTCCGTCTGGCAGCAGGTAAGAGAAATTTTCCTAATTTCCCTCCCTCCCTGCCGTCCTTTCTTTCTTTCGCCTCTCGCCTCTTCTTTCCCATTCTATCCCGTCCCATGCCCCGCGTCGGGCAGACGGACCCGGTCGCTCTGACCTCTGACCCTCCCTCCTTCCCTTCCTCCCCTTGCCTCCCCTGCAGGGCTCTACGACGGTTTTCGGCATCTCTCCACCTTTGGTCGATGGTCCTGGACGGGCATGTCCTACGAAGAAGTCTGGTGCAAGTACGAATCGAAGATCAAGAAGGAGCTGACAGAGGAAGGGCGGGCGGGGCAAGTGGGTCAGGAGGAATTGAACCGGATGGTGGCTTTCCGAATATTGGAGAAGTCGTGCGAGACAAATTCTGGCTTCGACCGCTTCGCGCAAGTGGAACGTGCCCACGACATCCTCTTGGCGGCGGCGGCCCGGAAGGAAGGGAGGAAGGGGGGGAGGAAGAGGGAGGAGGCTTGGGAAGAGGAAGCTAGGAAACGGCGGAAAAAGTTAATGGCTGACTTTGCGACCGGGCAGGTCCCGGCGTGGGACGGCGCCGAGGAGAAGAAGGAGAAAGGGAAAGGGTGGAGGAAGGAGGGTCCATGGAAAGACAAGGAGAGCCCGTTGCTGCCATTGCTGAAGCACTTCGAAAAACTTGGGGGGGCGGTACCTCCGTTGACCTGAAACGGCGCAGGCAGGTGAAAAATTAAAGTAGGGCGGGAGCGTGGAGGGTACAGAGCTCCATATACATAGGGTACTATAGATTGAAACAGACAGGGCGCTCGCTTGTCGGTGGCAGGCAAGAAGCGGAGACGCCGTAGAGTTTTGTCGGCTACAGCTGTAGAGCAAGGGAAAGGGGGGACGGAAGAGGGCGTTTTGATACCAGCAGTTTTTCGCGCATTTTTTGGGAGGGAAGTGAGCAGAATGCTTTAATTTGCGATGTGGCGTTCGTCGAGAAGAAAATAGTGGGAAGTCTGCGAGGGGAAGGACGTTAAATAGTGCCACCACTATTCGCGGTCTATGCCCCCCTCTTTTCCTCATGACCCGTGGCCCTTCGGTGGTACACGGCTCTCCCTCCCTGGTTCTGGGAAGAAAATCGCAACGGTGATGGTCCCTGTGCGTCGACAGGTTTTTGGCCGGCGCGACCTTGGGGAGTGGGCAAGGGGGGGGGGGGTATTTTGACAGGGGAAAAGAGCGGAGGTGAAAATTAAGGTTTTGTTCGGAGGCAAGCAAAGCAGTCTACACGAGAGTACTCGATGATATGATGATGCAATTTTATTGGAGGAGCGCACCCTCGGAAGAGGGACAATTTCCGCAGGAAGTAGAAAGGACTATATGGAAGACAAAGAACAGGTCGAGGCGCAAAGAGGAGCATGATTGTACGGCACACCCCCACAGAAGGGGTATGCCGGAGCCGCTGCCACTGTCGCAGGGTCAGGAATATGAGCAATTAAGTTGGAAAGCACGCAAAAGCGAATGATGAAAAACATGATTTGATGCGAGGCGGGGTTTTCTGACTCGATTGAGATCAGCAGTTGAAAGGGTAGGGGGGCAGACGAGTGTGGAACATACTTTACAATAGCAATGCGTTGGAATATCTACTCAAGCGCCGCTCCTAATCCTTGGCGAGGGAAACAATTTCTTGCTCTTTTCACGGTCCGCTGGCGTGTGTCGTCAGTGGTGCAGAAGGGAGGATGGAGTGTTTTCTTCCAGGGAGAGGAGTCGGGGGGAAATCTTGAAGACAAGAGGAATGACCGATGAGGACCAGATATGTTCGGACGTGGGAGAAAAAAATGTAGGAAATTTTATCAGTGCGCATGACTTGAATCACGCGAACCGAGTGAAAGGAAAATATGATGGACCGTTCCGTGCGTTTCCGATAGGAGCGTGTTTGGAGGCAAATACTTATACTTTTGATGGTCTTTCGTGTGATTCTTCTCTCCCCTCTCCTCGAATCTCCTCCTTTTGTCCCCACCCCTCACGTGCCACCTACTCTTTCGCAGCTTCCTTCCCTCGACCACGGCTCAAAAAGGCCGTGTGCAACGCCTCGACCCGGAGGCGCCCCAAGCCGCCCTCCCTCCCGCCCTCCCCCACGTCCTGGGGAAGGACCACCACGCTCGCATTGCGGCAGTAACTGGGCAGGACGAATAAAGTTTCCGACGGCGGTTGAGGGGAGAAGTCACTGAAAGAGAACAACCGTACTGCCTCTCCCTCCCTTCCTCCCTCCCTTCCTCCTTCCCCCCCTTCGCCCCACCCTGGCACGGGACCTAGAAGACGAAGAGGGACGTCCACTTTCCCCCTCGTTTCCTGCGCTACCTTTCCAGGATCCTCACGCGGAGGTGACAAGAAGTATGCAACTATTCCTGGGACCGCCGTCCCTACCCCGCCCTCCGCCCCGCCCTCCCATCTCTCCACCTCCACCAAGACCTCGCTCCCATTCTGAACACTGCGCATCACGTCATACGCCCGGCCCCTGTACAAGGCTTCTCTCCCCTTCTTCTCCCCCGTCCCATGTCCGTTGAGCCAGTGGGGAGGGAGGGGCGTGAAGTCCGGCCACAGGTCCAGCAACCGGCACGAACGGTCCGTTGGGGAAAAGACGTACACTTCCTCGTGCCCCCGCCAGAGTTCCACCAGGGTTTTCTCTTTCCTCTCCAAGGCCCCTGCGCTTTCAGGACTTTCCTCATAGAAATTGTACTCCAAGCGTTGACGTTGTAGTGGCCAATGGTAGTGCCAAGTGCCTTTGTAGGAGAGGGGTAAAGGCGGCAGCCTTCCTACTGGGCTTGGGTCCTGTTGGAAAAATGTAAAGAGACAGGGAGGAGCGCAAAAGCAGGATATATCAATGTGATCCAGTAAAATATCGCCGTTTGGATGAGGAAAGTATGGGAAACGAATGAGAGCACGGCAATGAAAGAGGAAGCGAAGTGATGAGTGAAGGTGGGGGGCGACGCCTGAGTAAAAATGACAAAAACAAGCACGAAAAGGAACACCACGACAAACGCCCCCTTTTATCGTACCGTAGCTAAATACGCCACGGAAAAGGTTGGACCCCATGAAGGTGGTGTTGGTATCGTGCTATCTCGGGTATTCCTAGCCCGGGCCATGTACAGGAAAAACAGGCACAGCAGGAAGAAAAAAGTGTGCTGTTGTCGCGTTGTCCCCACCATTATCCGCGAATGCACTGTCTAAAAACGAAATAAACGAGGTGTCATGTGATCCTACACGCGAGGTATTGTTAAAATAAAAATAAAACACGGCTTTGTGGAGGGAAAAAAAAAAAGAAAGAGACTCGGGCTTTGACCTCGCGTGCTTCAACTCCCAGGAAGGAAGCAAGAAATAATGCCATAAACACGGGGCTGGGCCACGGTGCCACGCTTTTGCAACGTCTACGCGCTCGTCATATTTCCAGCAAAAATACGAAGACATGTTGGAATAGCATTGTTGCGCATGAGGGCAGGCAATGCCTGCCTGTCTGGTGTCCCGAGGCACGTTTGCCAACCCCGCCACACAACGCGTCAGACTGTCCGAGCACGCAAAACGACACAATCTCATTCATAAACGCCTTCAAGCCAAGCACGACGCATGAAGCCGAGAAGCTGGTGCCTGAGGCATCGGTCGTCTTACCAGAATTCTAGGACAAGGCTTCTGTCTATTTCTTTCACGTCCTCTAAGGACACGCGTGAGGGACTCTCCTTCGCCCATTTCTTGTGATCATAAAATTCATCAAGCGCCCTCGCTCCTTGCCTAATAAGACATGTAACCACGTCCCACCCACGCACATCCCATCCATCCCACGGTACAGGGTCATAAATCATGTCCTCTGGTGTTTCACTGCCCGACAAGGTGCCAACTCCGGCAGTGCATGCTGGCCACAGCACCTCGTTCCCGCTTCCCACCCTCCCTGCCTCCGCATCGCCAGCTTCGACCAGCGCCCTGCCCCCGCTCCCGCCGGGCCTAAGCAACAAAGGACTCAGTCCTGAAATGGAGGAAATCCTGCGCGAGCAAGCCCGGGTCGAACAGTTGCTGGGGCAGGTGGAGGCCGAAATTGCCAAACGTGAAGATGACTACTTCGAACGGACTGCGCACGGCAACATTGTGCGGGGGTGGGAGGGTGTTTTGGATAACAAGCCCCCACCCAAGCGTAGGTACGAAGGGAGAGAGCGTGTATTCACGTGGTCAAGCTACACGTACTGGTCCCGGCACGGGGCAGGGGCGCAATTGCAAAAGCAAGCCAGCGACGCCTCTTTGGACGGATCGAAGGGCTTTGCGGACGGGGAAGAAGGCGTGAAGCGGAACCGTGTGTCTGTGGTGATGCCAAGCCCACGGGACCCGAAAGTGATGGCGGCAAGGAGGCGGAAGAAACGGCAGCAACAGCGTCGAAATCATGCCGGCATGGGGGAAAGCAGCGAGGACGACGAAGAGATGTTCATGTAAAAAAGCAACCACAAGATAAGCCTTGCCCGGCATAAATCGACATCGATTTGCCCTCTTCGGGTGGATCTGATTCCCTCTGCTTTGTTGAATTTTCTGGAATCTTCTCGAGATTTGATCTAGCAAAGTTTCGAGGAACATGAAAAGAGAGGCTGCACAGGGTTGAGGAGGTGCTTCCACCTGACAGCTCCCGTTTGCATCGACAAAACCGAGCCCTTCTCTGCCCCGTCCCATTCTCTTTTCGAACAATCTTCCCGTGCACGTCCCGTCACGCCGTTACATATCACATTTCATGCATCATATCTTATAAATCTATTTCATCGATCACATGGTAATACACAACGTGGATCGCTCGATCTCCCGCGACGTCCCGTCGCGCCGTTACACATCACATCTTATTGTATATGCGCTATATACACTACACTTATTTGACGCATTGTATGTAATTTTATCTATCATTCCCCCGTAACGTCCCCATCCTCGGTCCCCTTATCCTGCACATTTCGTTTTTGAGAGCCCTCCCGCCTCGCATCCGACGTCAACCCTGCTTTCTCTACGCAAAACCCCCTCCCTCCCTCCCTCCTTCCCCCCCTCCCTCCTTCGCATGCCACGCCGCACACCGTAACAATCGCTCGGCACTCACGTGGTAAAAATGCCCCTCTCGGTCCCGCCGCAGCTCCCGCAGAAGCCGCTCGTCTTCCCACCGGCCTCCGCCCTCCCGCCCCGACCGCCACGCCGCCAACTCCCTCCTTAAGAAGGCGTCCGTCAACAGCCTAACCTCCCCTCCCTCCGACCTAGCCTCCCAATAAATCACCCCTTCGTCCCGCAACCGTTGCAGCGTCAGCTGACATAACGTCGACACCTTTTCCTGCAATGCCCATTCGGCCCGCCCGCCCTTCGGTCCCACCCATCCCCGCTCTATCCCTCCCTCCCTCCCCCCCTCCCTCCCTCCCTCCCTTCCTCCCGACCCCTC
This sequence comes from Nannochloropsis salina CCMP1776, assembly GCA_004565275.1. Taxonomy (NCBI): domain Eukaryota; class Eustigmatophyceae; order Eustigmatales; family Monodopsidaceae; genus Microchloropsis; species Microchloropsis salina. The sequence goes on from SDOX01000006.1 coordinate 1,262,050, forward strand.
CCTTCCTCCCGATCCCTCCCTTTCTCCTTCTTGCTGGAGCATGGCTACAGCTGTCGGTGTCAGCGCGGCTTTCAGGGCCGCGTACGGAACGGGAGGAGGGGAAGGAGGGAGGGAAGGAGGAAGGGAGAAAGGGAGGGAGGGAGGGAGTGGTGGCTGGTTTTGAAGAAGCCAGTGGAGGAGAGCCCGCTGAAAGTGAAAGGAGGGGTCCAGGGGTAGGGGGGGGGTCTTGATCCGAGGGAGGGCGGGAGGGCGGGAGGGCGGGAGGAAGGGGAGGAGGGAGGGAAGGAGGGTGGGTGCAGGCGGTCGACGACGAAGCTGCGGGACATCAACAGGGCTGAGCGACGGGCAAGGAGGCCAGGGAGGGAGGGAGGGAGGGAGGGAGGGAGGGAGGGACAGAAAGAATAATACCTGGCAGAGGCAGTGCCGAAGAGCAGCCCAGACCTCCTCGTCCTGGGAGCAGAGAGGACAGGGTGCTGAAGACGGAAGGGAGGGCGGGAGGGAGGGAGGTAAAGGGAGAGGAGGATTCCTGCTTCTCCGTGGCTGGCCAGAGGCGGAGGAGGAAAGCAATGAGGAGGAGGGAAGAGGAGAGGAGGAGGTAGGAGGAGCGTCGGATATTTGCGTAGGGCCGGGGGGGGGGCATGGTCGGCAAGGAGGATGGTGGGCGCCCCCCTCCTCTCTCCTTTCTCCAGGACCGGGGAGGCTCGCCTCGTACAGCTGACGCTTTGTGATGGGACGGGAGGGAGGACAGGTGAGATGGGACACCGGGAGCGTGGAGGGAGGGCGTGGCCCCGGTGGGAGGGGGAGGAAGCGACAGAGGAAGAGTCAAGGGAGAGAACGGATATCTTTGAAGGTGGTATTACGGCAATCTTTAAAGGTGGTATTTCAGTATAATATATATAACGGCATTGAAAGTACTTCCCGGCCGTCGCCCACGGCAGTCGAGGGCAGGGGTCCCGGCTGAAGCCACCGACGCCGGCCCCCACCTTCCAGAATGTTCCACAAGGTGCCGACTCACCTGGAAAGGCTTCCTATACTCCGCCTCGTAGAGGGAGAGGGCTTGGGCCCAGTGCGCGACTTCCTCGTGGGGATCCCTCGTTTCCTTCACGTCCCCCTTCACGTTTAAGAAGATGGTGCTGGGGGAGGGAGGGGAGGAAGGGGGGGGGGGTGAGTCCGGTGAAAAGGGCTCCCGAAAGCTTCTGAACGGCAAGAAAAAAAGAGAGGCCCCGTGCCGCACTGTCATGACGAAGTGAAAGGAGACGCCCTGATGGAGACGCCCTGATGACATCATGAGGGGCAATGAAAGGATTACCCTGAACGAATCATAAAGAGTTGAAAAAGCAGTCCCCCTCAATTCTTCCAAAAAATAAATAAAAAATAAAAAACAGGGACGAAAAAGTCGGTCCAAATCTCCCCGGCCACGAATGTTCGATCCCATCCACGTGACCTCTGCCCTCCCTTTCCCTCCCTCCCTCCCTCCCTCCCTACCCTCGATAATACTGCAGCTCCCCCAAGACCACCAGAGCATTTCCCAGCACGATCGATCCCAAGGCTCGGTCGTCCAGACCGCTGTCTCGGGCCCTCCGGATGCCAGTGCCCGCGCCGACCGAGGCCAGGACAAGCCCGCCCTCCTTCCCGCCCTCCTTCCCGCCCTCCCGCCATGAGCCACCGGTGTCCCCGAACACGTCGAGGTCGGGGGGCCAAAAGATGCATTGCATGAGGCCCGTTCCGTCATCCAGCCAGAAAGCGACTGGGGTGGAGCAGGGAGGGAGGGAGGGAGGGAGGGAGGGAGGAAAAAGGGGCGGGGTTGGAATACATGGAGAAGGAAAGAGGATCGGAGCGCGTAGCAAAAACGCCGGCCCATTGATGGGCGCGGAGGAGGCTTTGGCGTGATGAGTCGGGAAGGGACGTGTGATGAGTTGGGAAGGAACGTGAGACTTGCCTTTCCCCGCCCTCTCTCCCTCCCTTCCTCCTAGACCCTCGTTTTCTCCTCCCCCTCGAGCCCCTACCTTGCCGCTTCAACGGTCGCACGGCCACCACTGTACCCACTAACATGGCTTTGCACACAGGACGTTGGCCTGGTCCCAATAAAAAAGGACCGAAATCAAAGCCCTCGAGGTACTGCAGGTGCGGAGGAGAAAGAAGGCAAGCCAGAGCACGGATGTATGTCTGGGCGTGGTGGGATAGACGGGAGGGCGGGAGGGCGGGAGGGAGGAAGGGAGGAAGGGAGAAAGGGCGGAAGGGCGGAAGGGCAGGGTGAGAGAGGCAAACGTCGAGGCAGCGGAAACAGAAGGGTCGCCGTGTATTATGTATTTTTTGCATGCCTTCTTCACGCCTACCCTCTTTGTCGCCACCTACCCAAAAGAGGGGGTCCAGCCCCCAGGAGTGCGACGGGCTCCCGTCGGCGGCCGATGTCCCCTCTGGGAGCGGCCTGGCATCGTCCACAGGCTTCCCCACCACCATTCCTGTGCGATCCGGCCCTGGTGCCATCCACCTGGGTTGTAGGTGAGATTAAGTGATTGTGAGGTCGCCTGGAATCGGATGGTTTGTCCTACCGAAAAATACGTCCATGGTGACGGGCACTCCACGCAGGGTAATATTCCCAGGTGCTATCTTCAAAATGTATGCAGCACGTTTTTTTGCGCGCGACGAGAAGTCATGACTTTTCAGCCTCCTCCCAGGATCATTTTCTTCAGCACCATGGCCACTTGGCTCGGCTAATTGCCTGCAACGACGCGCTAGACCCCCCAAATATATTACAGGGAAGGACAGCATTTAGCGAGGTCCCACGGCTCGAGCGATGGATGCTTGTGAGTCGATGCTCGATCACCGCCAAGGCCTGAACACAACCCTGCGGGACACTCTACCGTACAGATGTGCATCATGGCACAGGGTAGATCTACGTTCGAATGGTTGCCGGAACTGACGAGCCGGTAGCGCTACATTGTGAGGAGCGTGGCAAGCCAACGATTAAGGGCAGCGGGACTGGAAAGGGGGGAGGTGGCTGACGGCAACGACTGTATTACAGTGAGAAAGCAGTCGTCTTCATCAAGACATGCCATGTCTTGCAGTGACGTATCAGGAACCGTACATGATCCGACTTTGAGGCTGTTCCGCAGGAATCTTGTCACAAAAGGGAGAAATAACGTTATTTCTAGGGCTGACCCCAGGATACTCATTGAACGCAAACTCATCCCATGATTACTTCACATTAAAACACCACATCAGGCAATTTCCGGCGACTTCGAGGTCTTGGAGGCCGTAGAGTGCACCAGGGTGTATCTTGCGTCGTTTTTGGGGGTGCCTGGTCGCTTTTCCGAGTGCAATTGAACTCGTACGTCACCTGCTAGCGCACGCAGCAACCTCCCCCCAAGCGCTTCCTGCCTCAGTGACAGACAGTACACATGCCTCCGCCTCACCTTGGAGAAAGATCGACGCACATCCCACGCGCCGGTTCCAAAACCTTCTCCTGCCGCAGCGCCTTCATCATGGTGGCCGTCTTATTGGCAGTCCCTCTGTCCCCATCACGTGCCTTGGCAACAGCAACATGGCAAGCCTCCCGGCATGCCCCTCGATATCGAGTCAGAGCCACAGCCAGCTTCCTCTCCTCCTTCCCTCGCCCCTCACTCCCTCTTATCTCCAGTATGAGCACTCGTGACGCGAAGCCCCGGCATCGGCCGACGTTTTTTGTCCCGCGCGGCGCACAGAATCGAAGGCCCGGCTTGGTCGCCCGCTGGGGGGCCAGCGTCGCCACCTCCCCAGACAAGACGCTTCCTTCCAACCCCCTCCGCCCTCCCTCTGTACGTGTCCATCATCCACTTTCATCCATCGCCCAGGATGCAGGGTGCTGCGCATGCCCCCGGGTCTGCCTGCGCCATCTTCATGTCCGCTCTTGACCCCTCCCTCCCTCCCTCCCTCCCTCCCTCCCGCCCTCCCGCCCTCCCTCCCGCCCTCCCTCCTTCCCGCCCCATTCCCCTGCTGAACCCACAGGTTTTGAATGAGGAGGGCGAGATGGCGAAGCAATACGACTTTGCAGGGGTGGAGGTACCCCTGTACCAATGGTGGGAGTCCCGAGGTTTCTTCAAGCCAATCGAGGAGGTGGGAGGGAGGGAGGGAGGGAAGGAGGGAGGGAGGGA
>SDOX01000006.1:1275348-1293131 GCA_004565275.1 Nannochloropsis salina CCMP1776
CCCCCCTTCCTCGAAACCTCCCTCCTTCCCTCCCTCCCTCTTGCAGGCAACGTGCTGTCAATTTGGTGCTAGGCATGCTCATGGGGAAAGGAGAAGAAAGCGGAGGACGCGACAAGGTAGAGAGGGAGGGAGGGAGGGAGGGAGGGAGACAGGAAGGGTGGGAAGAATGGGAGACAGGTGTTGCCAAGTGGGAAGGGAAAAGCTGGCTTTCGATCGCCCATGCGCTCATTCTTTCATAATTTTCCCTCCCTCCCTCCCTCCCTCCCTCCCTCCCTCGCCAGGCGTCACAGCGCCTCTCCGGCTTCCAAGACCCTTATTTGGGGCCGCAATGGCACATCATCCGCAGCAACGCAGCCGTCATGATTAAAATCAAGTGAGGGAGGGAGAGAGGGAGGGAGGGAGGGAGGGAGGGAGAAACAGCGGGCAAAAGGCCGCAGACGCTATTACTGACTTCTGGAGCATGTGACAGGGAGCTTTATGACGAGATTGGCGAGCGTCTGACCAAGGAAGACTGGGAGCGGTAAGCCATCCCTCCCTTCCTCCCCTCCTTCCTTCCCTCCCCTCCTTCCCCTGCTTCCCTCCCTTTCTTCCCTCCCTCCCTCCCTCCCTCATGTCTTCTTCACCATGCGGGCCATGGCCCGTCACAAAGAAAAGAACAGGCTCAACCTTTCTAAGTTCCTTCCCGCTCATGCCTTGCCCCCCCTTCCCCCCCTCCCTCCCTCCTTCCCTCCTGCCCTTGCAGCTACGACATCTTGGAAGGCGACTTCATGGGAGACGAGGAGGCGGTGATGACCATGAAAATCGAAGAGAACACCAAACGGAACAAAGATTACTTGCGACAGACCTTGATCGCCCCACCCCGGCGCAAAGCCACCCTGATCGTGGAAACGGAAGACATCGAGAGCTACCGAACTGCCCTTTTGGAGTCTTCGACGGGTAGGAAAGGGGCTCTGCCTGCCCCAGCCACGGAGGCGCAGGAGGACGGTGCGGGGGTGGTGGAGGTGGAGGAGGGCGGGAAGGAGGAAGAGGTAGTGGCGGCGGTGGCCGCACCAGCCAAGAGGGGAAGGAAGCGCAAGGCCACTGCGGGGGAGGGCGAGGAGGAGTGAGGGAAAGGAGGAGGGTTGGGGGGGGGAGCATCACACTGTAAAATTTGAAAAAAAAAAGGCGGGGGGAATGGGAGGGGAACGCGAAGGGGAGGACGAGGGAAGATGTGAGGCTGTACAGGGTCACCCAGCGCGCAAACAGGACCATTGGATCGACGGGCGGGAGGACGGGCGGGAGGCATGGCGGGCGAAAGAGAGGAAGGGGGCGGGGGGAGGAGCACAAGAAGGTATACGAGGCGTGATATTTGAGTAGAGGAAGGAGGAGAGAGCGTGGATACGAGGAAAAGGATAGAGAGATAACGATGACGCCCTAAACCATGTGGAAAGGGTGCTCGCCTGTGAGGCTCCCCCTGCGTTGAATCGTGCGGCGGAGAAGGAGAAGGGATGCCAGCACATCGTGGTGGAGGGGAGGAAGGAAATCATCCACGTGGGGGAGGGAATCGAGCGCGGGTTCGGCGAGAGAGCTCACTGGCCGGTCTCAAGCTTGTCCTCTCCGGGGAGGGGGGTCATGCGAGGTAAGAGGGTTGAGCGCATAAATTGATTTGAAGAAGGAAGCAATTAAAAAGAGATGAGGATCGAATGCCTAACCGTACACATGTCCACCGCCCCTTTTATTGCTTCCATGATGCTGCGACGCGTGTTCGGGACAATCCAGTTGACTAGGGAGGGACGCCACGGCTGGCGTGAGACGGGGGGAGACGGGCGTCGTCTTTCCCTCGGGTGAAAGTCAGGCCACCCGTGGGGCATCGTGGGAATCGGGCGGGATCAAGTTGCGTACGAAAAGGATGGCGGAAGAAAACCCATGGTGCGGGGAAGACATTTTTTTTCCCTCATCCTGCGCACTCGAATCCCACAGGAAGGCAGCGGTTTAGTGATGCCTGGGAAAAAAAATCGAGACAGAAAATCGGTGCACCGAGCCAACCACGCCTTTGTTTGCAAAATCGAACTTACGCCTGACTTATTCGCCAAAGCTGCAAGTCTGCTTTTTTACTTTTTCAGCACAAAATACCTTCCAATGGCGGAGCATTCCGGTGCTTCCCATGTCTTCTCGCCTTGTCCGTCTCCTTCCTGGTTTTTTCCCCACTGTCTGACTTCCACACAACCTCCCGTTGCAAATCCTTCTTTCTCCCCGAATCTCTTCCTCTCCCTTTCCTCGGCTGTCTCCCTCTTTCAGTGGTTATCTCATTCGCACCTGCCTCCATCCACCAGTCCCACAGTATACAGGTACTTTTTGGTTACTGGCGTACCTTGGTTTCGTTCTACGTATTACGTTGGCACCATCCCTCCCACCCTCCTTCGGAATGACAAAGTTCTCGTCCTGATGCTTTAAAAGAGATGTATGGATGTCAAGTGGTCACGTGACATGCGCGAGGAGAGTTACTATTGCGGTATGCACACGCCACCCCCACGCACGAAATACGCGCCTGCTGCCTGCTTTTCCCTCACCTCGGCTTTTCAATCCCACGGAAATACAATTTTCCATACTCCCTCCCACCCACTCCCACCTCTTTGGCTTTGTCTTTACAATAGCATCCCTTTCCTCTACAAGGAAGAGGAGGCCGGGAAGGCGTTTGACGCGGCTGCCCTAACGCCGGGGCCCTTAGACCTGTCACCCTCTCACGCCCATGGAATTGAAATCTTTGCATGCATGCGGCATGCACTGGGTCGTCAGCAAGCCTCATGATTGCAAGTAGACCCCATGGCCTTATCGACCTCGACTCAAAGCGCTAAGCCTAAATACATAAAATGCTACCGGTGCTCCTGTCCCACAACCTTTCCCCTCTTCCTTTGCGTCCCCCGCAAGCGCGTCTCTCCTCGACACAGCCGTCAAACTATTGACGGCGATCCTGTCTTTGCCCAACTTCCAATCCTACCCACCCTCCCGTACGCAAGGAGACTCGATAGAGTTCTATCCGCTACGCAATCCTGAGTACAGGCCCCGGTTTTTACGCGGATCAATGGAAGCTGTTCGAGCGGTACCCTGGACGCTTTTTCGGGTGGGATGGATATGTCTCCTCGTTGAAAACACTGGGTAAGGTGGGAGGGCCGGCGGATGGGTGGGGGTAAGGAAGAGTAGAGGAAATTTCAGAGAGCTGATCAAGGAGCCCCCGGGAAGCTGGTACATCCGGGTATCGTGACATATGCGTGTACCCTCCCTCCTGAGGGGAAGGGAAGGAAGAAAGCCGCGACAGATGGGCTTGATCTGCGTACGCGTAACGGGAGGGCTCGGAGATGGTGGATGGGTGGGAAGAAGGGAAGCTTGGTCGCAATGGGGCGTCTGGCGCCGGCTCACGGTCCGCCTGCCCGGGCTGATACTGCGACAAGGGTGCTTTGCTTTCCCCAAGGCGACGCGTTGAGGCCAGGGGTTCTCCCGAGTCGTCGAGGGGTCGGGCCTGGCGGGGTAAGGGGATAAAGCGGAAGGCATAGGCGTGGAGGGCGTGGGGGGGGGGCGTACAAGCCACCGCGAACGAGGCCACCACCTTCACTTCCACGCTGTTTTGCACCAGCACCTGGGGAAGAGGGGAAGAAGGGGGGGGGGTGAGTGACTTGCCTGAAGGAATTCGTGGCACAGATGGCGCAGACTAAGGGGAAAAAAGAGACGAGTGCAGGAGATCAGGCCAGGGGAGACTAGCTACCTTGAGGACCCTGCTCGTGGTTTTGATCGAAAACGGACTGGCCGCGGAAAACGAGGCCTCCACCAATCCGTCGTAGAAAAGATGGCGGGACTCAGGTTTGATGATTTGGGCCAGAATATGCTGGGGTGACAGAGCCTCTTCCAGGAGGGAGACCTCGATTGCCTTCTTATCAATAAGCAGGGTGGAAAACCTGGATCGAAAGCGGCAAGGGAGGGGGAAAGAGACGGGAGAGGGGGGGGGGAAAGGCATCAGGACACGCACTTGGGGAAAAAAGAAAACCGGTTCCCATGGTATCACGCAGGCGAAGCGTCTTAAACCGCACCTATGGCTGCGAGCCTTTCCCCTCTCCTCTCCCTCCCCCTCCCTCCTTCCCTCCCTCCCTCCCTCCTTACCGTTCATTGCAAACCACCAAGGGGACTGCCCCACCACCTTCTTCCCAGATGAAAGCCGCCACCGCCGCGGCATTCGCCATCACCTCATTCGTCTCTTCCCTTTTACCCGTCCGACCGGCTTGGGCCCCTGTGCGTCACATTCCAACCCATCTTGGACTAGAAATTGCCGAAATTCCGGCTGGAGGAAGCCAAGCGCGGCGTGGAGCTCTGTCTTGGAAGGAGGAGGCAAAGGAGGGCGCGGGGCAGAGGCTAAAGTCCTCGACTCCTTCTCGGCCAGGGGCGGGGCCGCATACAACGAGGACGAGGGCGCCCCAGATTCTAGCGTCGCTGGTGCGCCCTGGTCCTTCTCCCCACCTCTCTCTGCCTCCATCCGGCCCCCCTGCCTTCCCTCCATCCCGCCCCCTTCCTTTCTTTGCTCCTCCTTGGGGAAGGCCGGCGAGGTGGAGAAGGTGGTGGCAGAGGAGGAGGACGAAGACCGGGAGTCGGACACCATCCGCGACGCGGCGGTTTTGGTCAGCTCCCTTTCTGCGGCCGCCACCAGAAAAGAGAGGCTGGGGGATTTTTTGTGGCTTTGGGGAGTCACCTCTACCCCAGGTCTCGACTGCGTGTTCAAAGCATCTCCCTGCCCTGACCCCAGCCCCGTGACCCCTCTTTCCATCGCCGCCGACCCGGAGGCCGACGCGGAGGCGAATGGGAAAGGTAAGGGAAATCTGGAATGGGACGCCGCGAGCGAGGGAGGGTCGAGCGGGGCGCGCCCTCCTTGGCGGGTCGTGGAAAGCGAGGCGCCCGGGGCGCTGGGAAGGAGAGGTGGAAAGCCCTGTCCCTGCCTGGAGGACAAGACGCCGGACGCTGCTTCCACAGGACGGGCGTGCGAGGGAGTAGGATGTGGATGGTACAGGGGATGCAGGTGGTGCATGGACTGGTCGGCAGGCGCTTGTGGATACGGGTTCGGGGGCTGTCCCTGTGGGAGGGGCCCCCGGCTTCCCTTTGGTTCGCGCCCTTTCTCCTCCTTGACAGGCTCTTGCATTGTCGGCCCTCTTGGATCATCATTACCTCCCCCCCGCTGCCCTCCTTCCCCACCTTCCCTCCCCCTGCCTCCCGCGTTCAGTCCCAGCACGAAGAGGATGACGTCGGCCAGCCCCTGTGAGGCATCACGTCCTAGACGCTTGTTCCACCGCAACCAGCCTTCCACAATGACCTTCGCACGCTCCACGTGCACCTTTCGATTCGCAAGCATGGTGACAAAGGCCAGGATGTAGGACGGTTCGAGGCCATACTCCGACGGCACGTCCGCGTCCTCCCTCCCGCCCTCCCTCGCGCCCTCCTTCCCGCCCTCCTCCAGGGCCCGCTTTCGCTCGCGACTGGCAAGGGTGGCGTGCGAGGTTAAATTCGTGGAGGCAGAGCCCAAACTGGAGGCGGAGAAGATGGAGGAGGTTGTGGTGGGAGAGGAGGACATGGTGGAAGGGGTAAGGCGGGTGACCCGTTGTTTCCCACCCATGCTCTCCGGGGCGTCGCCCCCGGCGCGGCCATCCTCCTTTGTCTTGGATCCTGCCCTGCGCCCCATTGTCGCGAGCGAGGCGAGGACGGAGGCGTGGTGGTCGTCCAAAGTGCGTCGGAAGTGGTGGTGATGCGCATGGACGAGCCGACTGCGGAATTCCTCATCGCGTAGCTGCGCCCGGGGCGCCTCGCTTTCCCCTTCGTTGCCGTTACCATCCCGCGCGCTCAAGCTGGACACAGTGTCGTACGGATGGGAAGAAAGGGGAAATTTAGGGCGAAGATTGGTCCCACTGGGAAGACTCATCGAGTCAGAAGAGCGATCCGCAGGCCCCCCATAAGGACGCCGGGCCGGGCGGCCGGGAGGTCGGGGGTTTGGCACACATGACAGGTTAAGACGGACGCATCTGTAGTAAAACATGTGGAATGTTGTCGTGGTGAGCAAATTGATGTGGACGCGGGGACCATGGCGAGGGCATAAAAATAACACCCACAGCAGGGCGACCAAGGGCTTTTTAGATTTAAATCCGCGGTGCCTCAGTAATTGCTTTTACCACCTACCTCGAGCACTGCAGTGATGGCGAGGAACGAATAGCGTAGTTTTAAGTAGATGCGCGCCAAGACGTCGTGTCAAGGTAAGTATTGAGCGAAACAGAGAGCAGGGGGGATTAGTACGTAAGAAGGGGGCCCTTCAGGACGGAGAAAGGTAAAACGTACCGGGCTTTCTCTGTCACATTTGACTTTGCTATTCAGACAAGAGATACAGGTGGGACGAGGAGCTTGAGGAGGATCGTCGCTGCTCATTACTGAGGCGTTCGGTGGGTTTTTTCCATTCGTTCGTGGAGGCGTCGAACACGCGATTATTGCCCTGACACGGTGGCAAACGTGGGAAGAGAGGCAACAAACCCATAAAAGGGTGCCAGGACATTATGAAGGAATAAGTCAGCTCATAAAACAAAGGATTTGAAGAAGGAAACAGCGCGCAGCTCGGCGGAACTAAAATGCGCGGTACAATCAAAGTGAATGCTGGTCTCTCAGAGGGAGGGAGTGATTCTGATGTAGGGACGCAAGGGCACAGGCCCATGAAAAGCACAATATTGTGGGTGGGAGCCTCTATCATGGCAATCCCACGCCAGCATCGATGCCATCTCTCTCGAAAGCAACATGTGGGGTGGAGAGGAGACATCCGAAATGCACGGTGGGGCGTGAAGTTCTTGAATCATGACGGTCCCACCAAAGCCGCACCGACCGCCTCAAAACGTCCCGACAATGCCCGACGCGGGGACGGAAACCAAAATTACGCACACTCGAAAACTAAACATGCGCGGGATCTCCATGGATGAAAGGAGGAGGACGGAGCGTGACGAGTGGGGAGGGCTGGCATACGGTTGGACAATGAGACAGCAGTGCAGGACAAGCGGAAAAAGGTCGCATTGAACTGTTAAGTATTCCTCGGGAGCCCAACGTCATCATGCAGCTGCACACGTGCCAGAGCCTTTGTTAACAAAGCAAGAGGGAAAAAAATGCATGCGGCATCAATTTGAAAACATCACAAGACAGCGTAAGACACAATTTCCTTTGTCAAAGAAGGTTTTACGCAGGGGTCTACGATACCGATGATAAGTTATACGTGTGAGATGGGATCCGCTGACCTCGGGCGCAACCATATGGTACGGAAACTTGCCTAATGCCTCACTCTCATTCATCGATTCTCCTGAATGTTTCATTTTTGGATATCGGAGTTGAAATTAAAAACGCATGGCACTGATATGAGTTGTTACCATCCTGCCTTCCCATGATTGCTGACTTCGGTGGTCCATCATGCTTACGCTTTTTTTTCAAGAAAATTAGCGAGACGACAGCTTCTGATTTCGTCATCAGCAACAACAGAGTACGATGTATACATTCAAATATCCACAAAGTAAATATTTGCTATCAAAGTACATGTTTTGGAAGCAGGAAGGCGAGGTTACCTCATTGGGTAATTCGGACGAACCTAGACACATACAAATCCTTCCGGGCATTTTTCGGAGCCATGGTTAGTGTTTCGTTATTCACAATCGAACGGCCCATTCGCTATTTTTTATCAAAGCACTTCATACGAAGCACCATATCGTGAGGATTTGCTTGTCCCCAAGCCATCGCTTTATATCTCTATGTATCCTCAGAAAAGTCTCCTCGTGCCATGGGAATATTTGCTCCATCTAAGAGGGCCTGAGGCGTGTGGGTAGTTGAGTGAAAAGCTAATCCTCTTCTCCTTAGCTCATTCTTCCCCCCGCGCGCGTGCTAAGTGCTACTAGAAGGGTCCTGTCCCATCCCTCCCTCCTCCGATTCCAAGCATTGAACTCCTCCCAAACCCGTGGCATGCGCGCATATCCCGCCATACTACCTCTGGCCGCCCGACGAGTCCGCTCGACCTGTTAGCCTTCCCGTTCCCGAAAGCTTGAGAAGTTCGTTTAACGTCGCCGCGATTTTATCCCAAACGAAGGATCTCTATGGTCCTTCATCAGTGAACGGCACCAGTGGAGGCAACAGCAGGCTTGCCCTCCCGTCGCTGAGAAACACGTACTCGGTCTTCCATACGCGTTGGTCTCAAGATTTCCTTCCTCTTTCCGTCCCGCTGACTGCTAGCCTTCCCATCGCCCTTGCTTGCGAGATAAAACGGCCGACCAAGGTGACAGGCGAGGGGGAGGACGTGGGGCAGCTGGAAGAGGATGGCGCGTGGGGGGGAAGCAGGCTCGCGCGTGCGATCTCCTTTCTTTCCGTACGGTCCTTTGGCATCCCGGGACAGGTTGGATTGTCTACACACAAGGGTGCAGGCCACGGCGGAGATGGAGGAGACCGGGGTCGCTGGAGGGTCCATTCCCTCCACTGGGACAGGGTTTCCCGCCACTCTATCGCCGATTCTTCGGATCGACATCGCAACTTCCAAACCCCTCTTTCCGTCTCGATGATCAAAAGCGACGCGCTTAACCGCTTATCCTGTCCCCTTTCCACCTGTTGACTTATCCTCACCAAGTCTCGGACCTCCAGGGCGATCACTTGCTTCGACTGCTCCTGCGTGGGATACTCCACTAGCCACGCGCCACCACCCCTCTTACCGAGCAAGAAATAGCCAGGGCGCCAGGCTTGGTCCGTCCTTATGTGCATCCAACCCTCTCTTTCCATCGGAGGCCCCTGGCAGCCATCCCACCGTCCCACCTCGCCCTGCCCTTTCCTCCTCCCTCCCTCCGACCCGCCCACCTTCGCTTCCCCTTTCCCCCCATAAGGGGTTGGAGTCACTTTTCCCGCCCGGTGTGCTCCTGGTAGACGCTTGGGCGGCATTCGGGCCTCACGAGCCACCCGGGCGTGCATCTGCTCACGGTGTTTCCGCAATTTGATCAGACCTGCTTGCATGTCTCCGTCACTCACCGGTGGATCCCCAAACAAGAGCCCACTCAGGTGCAAAAGACTCAGAAGGCGGTTGAAAACGTTGAAAAATTGGAGGCCGGCGAAGAAGAGGACAAAAAGGGGAACGATCCGATTGAAATTGTTGCCCACGAAGGGAATGATATCCATAGAGCCGTAAAACCGACCAAAGGCTGTCATGACCACTTCGCCCGTCAAGGAACTCTGCATCCAGATCCCTCTTTCCACCCCGCTTTCAAAGCACAAGGTGAGGAAATTATACGCCAAAGGAGGGGCTAGCTTGCAGGAGAGCCGAGCATGGCAGGAGAGGGACTTGGGACTGGTCTTTCGGCCTGGCGCGATTTCCATTACGTCGGCCACGCGGAGTTGAGAAAGGGCAAAGAGGATGACGTAGGCAATGAAGGCGAGGGACAAGAGGTTGAGGACGATGAGCGTGGAGGGTGGGACGCCTGCGTCGTGGTTTCCTCGTGCAAGCAACGCGACGGGAGAGCTTTGCCCGGCCATGACCCCGACTTGGGCCAGAGAGACCGCGGCGCACAGGAGGATGACCAAGAGGGAGAGGCACCTTCCCGTGACGGGTCGTAGATAGCACTGGCACATGAAAGACACCACCGTCGACTCCCCTCCCTGCGCGTACGGGATGCGGAATGTCCAGCCCGCCCGGTGCTTGGCCGCAACCACGTCCTCCAGCGCGAAGATTTCCCTTTTGAGGCGTTCCACTCGGCTCTGACACATCACATAGCGGGCCTGTCGCCGCTTCACAAGCTTGCGCAGCGCGGCCAGGGAGTCCCGGGTGATTCTACCGGTCGATGGGTCCGAGGCTACGATCCCCCCGACGGCAGAGTTAAACTCGTGCAAGAGGCAGTCGTTCATCAGCTTTGGCAGACACTTCTCCAAAAGGTCGCGGTCGTCGACGGCCATCGCCGCGCTCAGCCCCGCCGGGACAGCACCTGTCTTGGCGGGTGCTATCACAACCGATAGAAAAGTTTTCGTTCCTTTGCCCTGCTCAGGAGCCCTTGTGGCCGAGGCCGCAGATTGTTGCTCCAAGGCCGTCCGGGTGGCCAGCACATGGGCCACGGCTTCGCTCATGTCCATGGCGGCATCGGCATGGGCGAGAAATGCATGCGCCGCCCGGCCCTGGAGACGCCGGAGCCTGCCCTGCAAATTTCCGTCCATCCACAGGAGCTTCGGAAGCTCCACCAGGCCGTAGCCGAGGAGGAAAATGATGGCAATCAAGCCGTACGTGTTGTTGACGGTTACAACCGTGACCAAGAGAGCCTTCTCATCCGAGACGTAGCCTCTTCCCAGCAAAATCCCGAACCCCACGCCACCCACAAGCAAACAAAGGAGCAAAAAGCGTCCGATGTTTCCAAAAGCGTCGAGTATACGGCTGGGAACCGTGAAGTACCCGCTTTCGTTGTACTCCTCGAAGAAATATAGGAGCACGCCCGCGACCACTTGGGCCGGCCAAAACAAGCATCCATAGAGGGAAAAGAGGCTGTTTGAATAGATGGACAGGAGATCATAGGTCTCTACCGTCCTTGCCTCCCGTTGGAGCTTGGTCACGGCCAGGTCGAGGGGGATGAGGACGAGAATACCTATGGCACAGTAGTAGGAGACAAAGATATTTACCCACGTGTGCCAACGAAAAAGGCTGCGATTTGCGTATCGTAGGAGAAAAAGTACGATACCCAATACCAAGATGGTATACAGCGTTGCTAGGTACGTCGTCTGTGATAGTATGGAGGATGATACATCGCATTGGTGGCCGCGCAAACCGTGCATGGAAAAAAGAACTTGACAAGGACTCAAGGAGAAAGAGGGTGGAGCAAGGGAAAAAGTGAGTGTCAAATACCTGCTCCTGGAAACTGTACGCGACTTCAATGATGCTTGTCTCCTGGAGCAACCTAGAAAGCGCATTGAAAAGGTCAGGCTGCGGCTGATTAGCAGTCGCTGCTATGTCCACATGGAAGAGGATGTCGCTACTAGCTTCAGCAATTTCCGTGTTCATGTCCGGACGGTATAGAGGTTCGCTTGTAGCCATGCATAGAATGGCATGGTATCCATCAGAAATAGTTCTATTTATGGTACAATGTATAAGGGTCCTTCGATTTTTATTTTGCAGGCTGACATAAACATTGTAAGAGGCTACAGCAAGAGAGTGATGGGCCGATTAGTCCTCATCAGAATCAGATGACGGCCCTACAAAATAGGGTGAAGCAGATAAAGAGGACATTTTCGGGTCATTTGTACAAAAATATACAGTTGCGATGGTGAAATTTCCAAATGTTTTCGAGATCCACAGGGTTTTTCCTAAGGTTTTCTTCCGTGCGTTCTAAACCTATCTTGGGGCTGGGAAAGCGAAAATGGGCCACTCCGTGCTCAGAGAGACGCCAGACTGCCTTGGGACTGGACATTATAAAACTCCCATTTTGATAGACCGGACGACGCCTGACGTCCCTGCAATGCGTATCAAGGAGCTTTCTAACCCCGTGCACGTCGTGGGGATGACGGGCTTGCGTGCAACCAGCCATGTCGTCGGGGCTAGTTAAAAGCGAGCAGATCGTTGCTTTGTTTTCTCCACTGTTGCTGTTACGATTCCGGGGGCGCCCGGGTCTAGATTTGGGGCTTCCCCCTCGTCGTAATTCACCGCCGTGCACGGCGTTCTGGGTGACCATTCGCGAGGGCTACCATCTTGTGCACCTGTGGAGGTGCAGAGCATGGGTCTGCCGCCTGTGCGCGAGTTGGTGGGTGCGTGATGTGTCCTTTCATGCGGGTCGGGGACCGGGATGAGCAACCCTGGGGTAAAAAAAGCAACCCCGCTGCAGACAGACGAACACTTGACAGTGCCAAACTGCTTATACTCCATCATTTCAGAGAAAATACGGACCTGACCGTGGTTTGGGGTGTGTCTGCGGTGGCTTGTCCAGTTCGGTGACTGAAGTTGTACGGGGTCGTTGCGTAAGCAGGCTTAGGCTGTGCACAAGTTGTCTGAATGTTACTGTGTCCGGTCAAGGGCATACAAAGGAACGGTGCAAAGTTGCGTTTTGGGAGCGAATGTTAAGCCAGTGGGCAGGCTGGATGGAAGCTGATGTGTTGTTGTTCAAGGCGCGCGTTGTGATGGAGGCTCCTGCTCCTGGACGTCACCTCTTTGTGTTGCGGGCAACTGACAAAACGCCGGCAAATTCTGCGCATAGACTGGGTTTTAGGGCCCCATGTCCCATCTTATGTACACTGTCACAGTATTTATTGGAGTGCCACGTGTTTCTCAACACTTTCATGTGCCTCCACCCACCCCATCCCGGACAGGCAGGGGAAGGACTCGGGAAGGCAATGAGTATGACCGACTCAGGGGAGTCCCTGGTTCAAGTGCTGGTCAGACACGTGTACCGGTCCATTACTCTCGAATTTACCCTGCCCTTGGAAGGGTCCACGGTGCACGCGGTGAAGAAACGTGTGGAGGCAGCTTTGGAGGAAAAGCCCGCTCCTCATCGACAACGGTTGATATATTTGGGTAAAGTCTGCGCGGACGAGACTGCCCCCTTGGCGGGGATCTTGACGGGAGGAACAGGAAATGACCACAAGGTGAGGGGAGAGGGCTGGGGAAGGGTGGCGGGAGGAAGGGTTGGAAAATTCCGAGAATCCTGGTGGCCGGGGCGAGAGAGCGTGGAAGGGAATGAGAGAAGACCTACTAGGAAGGCGGGCATGACAGTACAAGAGAGAGCTGGGTACGCTGTCGCATCACCATGGGGGATCGGTCTCGCTGCTTGGTCTCATTGTTAATCCTTTTCCTCCCCCCCCCACGCTCGCCCCTGCTTGCCTGCCTCTGTGTTGGCCCAGACTCTGGACTTGAGCACCCCCAAGACCTTTCATCTGGTTCTGACGGGGATCACCTCGCCCGTCCCCTCCGTCCCTGCCTCCACCTCGACCTCTGTGGCACCGACGTCGCCTGCCTTGCCCGCGGACACTCCAGGACGCACGCTGAGGGAAGGGGGAAGGGCAGGCGAGCTTGTCGGCAGCACCAGTAGCAGCGCCACGCCGACCGTGATTTTCCCCCGACCCACGGCCTCCTCGCCCATCCCCATCCACACCGGAGTCGCAGGAGGGAGTGGACGAGGGCGGGAGGGAGGGGGGGGGCACGGTGGAACGGGCGGGGGGCTGTCTCACGGGATGATTGTGGAGGAAAATGGAGGATCGAGGCGGGAGGCAGGGGAAAGGGAATGGGAGCGAGAAGCCCCTCCCTCGACCCCGACCTCTGTCCCGTCCTCCGTGGAGAGAGATGTCGTGGACTCACCACGCGCCGTTCGGGGAGGAAGCGTCAACATTCCTTCTGGTGAGGGTAGCTTGCTCTTCCCCCCTGCCTCCCTCCCTGCCTCCGTCCCTCCCTCGGTGGACGGTGGTTTCGTGCCCGCGCCCGGGGAGACACAGGAGCAGGAGAAGCCCTGGCTGGCCCAGCACCAACTCCAGCAATTGTTTTTTTACCAGCAGCAGCAATACATCCTGAGCTACCAATATCACTGTGCCTTGCAGCAGTTGCACTACTGGTACGCCCAGCAGATGGTGGAGGGAGGGAGGGTGGGAGGGGCAGAGGACGGAGAAAGGAGGTTTGTGGGGGCCCCACCTCCGGGTATGTGGAATGCCTTCGTGGAGGACCACGCAGGGCGGCAGCACGCTCAGACAGGCGGGGTGGCGCCGATGCCGGCTGGGCGCGAGCAGGTCGGACAAGCGGAGCAAGTAGCCCCGCCGCCTCCCGCTGGAGGGCCACAGGCTCTTCACCCGGGCCCCTGGTATCAGGAGCCAGGGCCGCAGCTTCTCGAGGTGGGTCGATGTGATTGACATCGGTGCTTGTGCCTTTGGTGTATGTTCTTTCTATACACTGGGTCCTACCCTCCCTTCCTGATCCTTCTCCTCTGCTCCCTCCTTTCCTCCCGTCCTCCCTCCTTCCCTCCCCCCCTCCCTCCCTCCCTTAGCTGGGCAGGGCGGCCTTGGCCCTTTGCGACTGGCAGTTGGCGGCGAAAATGGTCATGCTCGTCTTCTTGCTGAATCCGGGGAAGCCCCAACGCCTGGCCACCCTCTGCGTGGTGGCGGCCCTGGCGTATCTGTATCAGGTAAGGGGAGGGATGCCGGAAGGAAGGGGAAGGAACCTTGGAAAAGACTGCCCAGTTCAAGGTCCCTTTTGTCAGATTGTTGGGTTTTCAAACGTGAGTGGTGCTGACGCATGAGCTTCTTGATGTGCCAGGAGTCATGTCCGGTGTGCCTTTGCTCCGGGCCTCGCCGTCCCTCGCATCCTTTTGTCTCCTCTCATCGAATCCCTCCACCAACCATCCTTTCCGAGCAGACGGGTATCCTGGCCTTGCTTTTGGGTCCTGCATTTCGGCGGCCTGCAGGGCGAGGAGGGAGGGAGGGAGGGAGGGAGGGAGAGGTAGGGGCTCCTGCGGGCGGTCCAGAGCAGGAGGCAGGGGCAGGAGGGATGGAGGGGCAAAGGGAGGGCGGCATCGGGAAAGACTTCTGGGCGATCACCAAGGAGATGTGCTACACGGGCGCTTTGCCGGGGGGAGGACATCGGTGGTGGTTGGAGGCCTTTGTCTTGTCTGCGTCTTTCTTTCTCTCGCTTTTCCCCACCTGGATTCCTCACAGGGTGGAGGAAGGAGGGGAGGGAGGGAGGGAAGGCGAGGTGGGAGCACTGGCGGGTGAAGCAGCGGTACAAGGCTAGCGTGGATTCAAAATACGCTGTCTGAGGCCGCCCTTGTCCAGTAAGAATTGCAAAGATGGAGCGTAGGAAGAGGGAAGGGAAGACAAATTCCTGTAAACGACGCCTGTATATCACGTGCGAGGTCGTGGATATTCCCTTGATTGAGGGCAGCAGGCAGCAGATGTTCGTCCTGGAATCGACTCAGGATATGGAATATCAGCGCTGTCATGATAAGAGGTCAGGTCGAAACTAGAGAAGCAAAAGAGGATCAGATGCAGGAACGCGCTGGGATGTTACAAACATTCACAGGAGCTTCAAGGACGAATTTAGGTACATATCAGAGGCGTCCATTAAATTCAGAAAATGAGCATAAGACAAAAAAGGAGCAAAGACTCGACTGTAGGGTCGAGGAAGTTAGGAGGAAAGGAGACACAAGCGAAGGTCATGTCCTTGAATATCTTGGAATGGACTTTTGGTTAAATTTGATTGCGAAATTGGAAACCAAAAGTGCTTGTTTAATTGCAATGTTGTTGTTTCTTTGTTTTTTCTAGAGATGAAAGCTACTTTGTTCAGATTTTTAGGAAAGTTGCTTCGTGAGCACTTCAAGCCTTCTCAAAACCTCTTTTGTGTGGATGTCACAGGAATACTACATTTTCCTGGCCTTCAACTAGTGAATAGACGCATCGTATGCAATTTTTGCGTAGAAAATGGCGCTGCGGATTGAGGTTGAGATAATAACATTTCGGAGGAGGCGTACCCGTCGCAACTTTTTCGGTGGACTTAACTCTTGTGCCTCGATGGTTCATCCTCGTCATTTCATTTCTGATCGTTCTGTTGTTAAATTCTGAAAATGATTCTGCTTGATTTCAAAAAGCTTTCGTGGGGTGGGTCACTTGGATACCCGGAGGATCCCCTGGCTAAAGGCAAGGTCTGGGCAGCTCTCATAAAATTCCATATTTCTTGTAAATCCTTCTGAAGTGAACTATGACAGACGGTCTCAGTAAATCTCAATCGAATTTAAGTTTCGACCTCAAGATGTGTGCTCGAATGGGGCATCGAGGGAATCATGTTTTCTGATGTCTTGTTAGATCTCCTGGATGACGGCAAGCCAGGAAAGCCATCGCCCTCCGTTCGGAGGCAACTTCAGTTTCGGGTAAAAAGTGAAGTCTGTGGACGTAAAAGGGTCGCAATTTGCATCCGAAAGATGAATACTTGATGGAATATGTACATATGGCCTTTCATCTCGTCAATGAGTGTCCAGATGGAACCTTTCATCCTCCCCAGGTCGGTTGCCTCCAAGTCTTGGACGTCTTTCCTCCCTTCAACACAGATCCCGCCCTCGGTGCGAGGGGAGTTCGAAATACGGTAGACGCGTGTTGCGTCACAACATTTCATGATGGCAGGATTTTCAGCCACTCTGTCTCTAGCTAATTAGATGTGCATTTTTTACCATCCGTTCCTCCTGCAATATCAACCTATAGATGAGGACCAACAGCTGATAGCACGGAGCAAAAATAGGGCCCGGCGCGATAGAACACAATGTTGGGCCGAAGAGAAGGGCATGGCCATAAAAAGCGAACTTCATCACTGGCGGCTTGCTGGTGCTTCTTGATGGCACTGCACTCGGTGCCGGGGCAAGCTTTTTTCCTCCCTGCCTGGCGGTCGTGGGGCCTTCTCCCTCCACAACCCACGTCCATCCCCATCACACTGTCACCCGTGGCATTTTATCAGCCCCCAAATGTCTTGCCAAGAACGACGACAACCTCGGCGACGTCTCCTGCGCCGGTGCCGCCCAAAAAAGACAAATTTGCGGCCTTGGTAAGTTGCTCAGCTGTCTAATAGGGTCCATGCGGGCATCGGACTTCATGCGCTACCTTTGATTGATGGAAATCCCGAGAGTATTTTCATTCCATGAGCTTTCATTCTTCTAAAATTCTTTGGGGCGATGCTCCGTGGGCACCTGTGATCGCTCCACCCCCCCCCTTCATCATCCTTCCGTTCCCCCCTCCCTCCTCCCCTCTCTCCCTTTCTACTTCCCTTTCATTCCCTCCTTCGTTCCCCCCCCGCCCTCCTTCCCTCTCTCCCTTCCTGCTTCCCTTGTCTTTCTTTCCCCGCGTCTTAGACGCAGCCCCTCCAGGCCATGAAGACGGGCGACCTCCGAAAGTCTCTCTTTCTCTCCGCCAAGGTGCTCAATTTGACGCGGGCATTGGACACGTTCCAGGTAGGAAAAGGGAGGGAGGGAGGGAGGGAGAGAGAAAGGAAGGGAGGGAGGGAGGCAGGGAGGGTACCAAGGAAGGATGACCTCACGAGCGACCGTGCACGTGGCATTGAACAGGAGATGAAGTCACGAGGGCGGCGTTTGACCCGGGAGGAATGCAACACCTTGCTGTACGTGTGTCAGGAAGCAGGGGGTGCCAAGGTAAGGGGGGAGGGAAGCAGAGAGGGAGGGATCAGTAGGGGGGGGGGGGGCAGCGGTGAACCCCGGGGGGCACGTCAACCCGCTCGACGCTCGCCCACCAACAGCTCGGCTGGTGTTTAGGCTGCGCTTCCTCCCTAGCCGTGTCGTATGCTTGGGCCTGAGTCGTAGATCGCGGAAAACGCTTGTTCGTGGGTGCAAGCCCCTTCCCCCCCCATCCGACCGTCCTCTTCTCCCTGTGGACCGGGGACCCGCCCGGCTCTAGTGCAGGAGCCACTCTCGAAGCGGGCTGGGGGTCGCCGGCGAGGCCAGGGCCCCTGTCGCGACCGAGGGCGTCTAGACGTCCTGCGTTTCTTTCCTTTCTTTAAGTCGCGCGTACCCTCCTTTCTCTGGCCCAGGTGACGTGGCAGGTGTACGAGGAGCTTCGGAACCATTTCGAGGAGGACGAGAACACGGCGGTGGTGCTGATACGGGCCTTGGCCGATGAGGGGCGCCTGGAGGAGGCGACGCGAAAAGCGCTTGGTGGGGAGGGAGGGAGGGAGGGAGGGAGGGAGGGAGGGAGGGAGGGAGGGAGGGAGGGAGGACGCACGAGAAGCAAGGAAGGGGCTATTTTTCCCAGGTTCAGACAGCTGACGGGATCCC
>SDOX01000006.1:1297594-1311238 GCA_004565275.1 Nannochloropsis salina CCMP1776
GTGAGGGACAGCGATTCTCTCAAGAGGGACGCCTGGCTCCTTCTCAGAGCTGTTGTCTGTCGGGGCGTTCGACAATAAACGGACATGGTGCCGTCGCAGACCTGAGACACCCTAGAGACCGATACCTGCAGTCAATTGATACCCCTCAGGCTTGCAATGTCTATCGGTACGGGTCGACGGAGGGGAGGGGAGGAGGGAGGGAGGAGGGATGAATGGTAGCTATGGTCCCCGACTCCGGTCCCTATCCTCGTTGACCTTCTCTCCTCCCTCCCTCCCTCCTCCCTCCCTCCTCCTCCTCCGGCTTCTCTGCTTTCCAGGTCCGGGCCCTCAACGTGGCTCGTCGGGGTCGGGGCGGCATCGTCGAGTTCCTCCAGAAAGCCGTCACCCCCCCCACGGACACAGCCATGTCCAACGCCCTTGAACTCCTCTTGCACATTGGTAGGATACTCGTCCCGCCCGCCCGCCTGCCTCCCTCCCTCCCTCTTCCTCGGCCTGACGCCGCCCAGCTTCTCTCTCTCTGCTTCGGGCACACTCACCCGTCCTGACAACTCGAAACGTCATTCCTCGTCTTTTGTTCCTCCTTTCCTCTTTTTTCCCTCTTTCCTTCCCTCCCTCCTTTTCCGCTTTCAGGGGCTATCCAACCGGATGAGCACCTGACCTCGCTGGGCAAGTGCCTGGGCCACCCTCCCGTGGAGCCCACCATCGGGAAAGCCCTCATTTACGGCATCCTTCTCCGGTAGTCAAACCTCTGTGTTCTTTCTCTCCCCTTTTCCCTTTCCACACGCCCCGTCCATGTTTATTTTTACTCGCTTTTTCTCCCTCTTTATAGGTCCTTCTATTTTCGTCTCCGGTAGTCAAGCCTCTGTGTTCTTTCTCTCCTGTTTCCCTTTCCCAACGCCCCGTCCATGGATTTTTTTCGCTTTTTCTCCCTCTTTATAGGACCCCTCTTTTCTATGTCTTCTTCTCTTCGCTTTGGATTCTTCTCTTCCCGCCGCGTTTCATCTTTCTATTTTCTCTCTCTCTAGCCTTGTCACCCTACTCTTCCTCCGTCTCGCTTTGTCGCCCTAAACGCCTCCGTGTGGCGCAATGTGCCTCACCAGGGCTGCCTTCCTCCCTCCCTCTTCCCCTTCCTCCCTCCTTTCCTCCCTCCCTCCTCTTCCTCTCCTCATAGGTGCCTGGACCCAGTCTTGACGATCGTCTCTCTGCTCTCGACAAGAGCCCCTTTCGTCTCCCTCGGTAGCCCCTCCCTCTCTCCCGCCTCCCCTGCGATCCACCCTCTCATTTCCTCCTTCTTTTCTATCTCCCTCTGTTTCCCTTCTAGAACGTAAGGACGAGGCCGCTCGTTCCAAGATTCAGCTTGCAGGAGGAGAAGCCTCCGACCACAAGGCATGCGGCGGGAGGGAGGACGGAAGAAGGAGGGAGGGAGGGAAGCGGAGGAGAGGATACGGGCCATTTCGATGGAATTGCATCCCTACATTCCTCAAGGAACCATCCTGGACTGTCTTTGCACGTTCCCCCGGCGCGTTTTGCCCATTAACGCCCCCCCCCTTTCTCCCCTCCTCCTCATCCTCCTCTCTCCTCTCTCCTTCCCTTCCTTTTTCCTCCCCTCCCTCCTTCAGGCCTTGCTGTGCGCCTACGATGGTTGGAAGGAAGCCGAAATGCGTGGCCAGGGGCGTGACTTTGCGTGGCGGAATTTTTGGTCGGGCCCACCTCCCAGGCATTGCGCGCCTCCTCCAGTCTCTTTCCGTGGCAGGGGAGGGGGTCTCGCGGGGTGGAGATTGCTGAAGACGGACGCTGCCCTTACTGTGGTGGAGTCCTGCGGCCCTTGCGCGTTTGGACGAAGAGGAGAAGGGAAGAATTGCGGCGAGGTGAGGGAAGGGAGGGAGGGAGAAAGGGAAGGAGGGAGGAAGGAGGAGGGAGGGGGGTAGAAGGGAGGAGGGAGGGAGGAAGAGGACGGCCTTGAAGGCGGGAGTGCCCAGTGCATTGTCCTTGCACGAAAGAAGGAAGTTGTGCTCGCCAGCAGGAAAGAGGGAGGAAGGATGGGGGAGGAAGGATGGAAGGGAGGGAGGGAAAAGGGAAGCTGGGACAGGAAAAAAGAAGAGGGCGGTGTTGTCGCGCAATCTCGAGTGGGGGCGTCAATCATACAAAGCACATACGTTTTATACCCTTCTCCCCTTCTTACCCCGGCCTATTTCTTGCCTCTCGCGGGGTCGCTCCTGCCAGACTCCTCGTTCTTGCCAAGGAGAAAACAGGCGGCGTGGAAAAAAATGCGGGGAACATGGTCCTCTCTTCCCTTGCCTCCACCACCTCCCCGTCCTCTCTCCCTTCTCCCCCCCTTCCTCCTTCCCTTCTTCCGCCAAGTCCTCGCCCCGCGGGGAACAGTAGCAGTCAAGTCATTTCTTTTTGAAGGCGCTGGAGGTGAGGAGGGAGGAAGAGGGAGGGAGGAAGGAGGAAGGGAGGAGGGAGGAAGGGAAGGAGAGGAGGAGGAGGGAGGGAGGGAGGGGAGGGGAAGGGGCGCGCAGACTTGAGTAGGACGTTGAGCGCCATGAATGTATGATTGATTATGAAAATCTCTCCACTCCCTATCTTCCTCCGCTTTTCTTTCAGTTCTCTTCCAGATTCTTTGAAGGTTTCGACCATGTCTCTTTTGCGTCCATTCCAACCTCTCCTGGATCCTCGCTCTCCTTCGCTCTCTTCCACTCCCTTCTTTCCACTGTCATTGCTTTCGTGACTTGTCCGTCCCCTCCTTCATGTTCTTGTCTTATGCCTGCGCCTAAAGCTGCCATTAGGCCCAGAAGGGTGGAAGAGCCGGCGCCAGAATTGCGATGATAGAGTGGAGCATGGTGCTAGACGAGGCCGACCGAAAGTGGAAGTTGTAATGTCACGCGCTGTTTTTAAAATGCTTTATCATCAGTCTGGCCGACCGTTGCCTTCATTCTTTACATTGTCACTTTCCTTGGCTACTTTACAGGTCCGGGTGTCGTCTCAAAGTTTAAAAGCTAGTCGTTCTCTCTCCTCCTCCCTCTCTAAGTTCAGCCTGCCTGCCTTCATCACTGCTTCCTCCTCCGCAACCTGATCTCGCCCGACCTCCCTGCTTCCCCAGCCCTATACCTCCTCCTGAAGCGCGGATGTGCGGACTAGACCCAAAGCGCAGTACGCTGTGCTTGCTGACAGCTCATGCTCGCTTCTGTAGGCGTTGGAACGCATACGCCGGACGATGGTGACCGCTTGGGCCGCGGCCCTCAGACTAAGATCACCTTGCTTTTGCACGCTGTGTGTGCTATGGTTTGTCCCATTCCCTCCCTCATCCCTCCTCCCTCCCTCCTCAACAGGGCAAGGCGTGCTTTCCTGACCATCCCGGTCAAGTACACGAGTCGGAAAATTCGAGACCACGTCCTGGCGGAGGAAGGAGGGGAGGGGGGGGAGGGGGGGCGTGCGCGCGCTCGACGACGAGGAGACCGCAATGCTTCAGGTAGGAAGGGACGGAGGGAGGAGGAGGGACGGAGGGACGGAGGGACGGAGGGAGGAAAGAGGAGGCAGGGCAAGAATGTGGGATGCAGGGAGGGGGGAAAGAAAATAACGTTTGTATAAATTTCTCAACTCAAAAGACTTCCTCGACCATCTTTCAATTCCCCTCACCCCCTTCTCCCTCCCACCCTCCTCCTCCCCCCTCCCCTCCCTCCCCCTCTCCTCCTCCCTCCTCCTTTCCACCTAGCGTTGGACGGAGGAAGGGATTGTCTACCGCATTCCTCGAGGGCAGCTGGACGATTTGTACTGGATGTATGCCACGGTGGCCGCACGGTAGGAAGGGACGGGCGGGGTGGAAGAGGGGAGGGCATTCAATGCGCTCCTGCACGCTTTCTCGAAGGGGAGGTTCCCGATAACCCCGAACCCTCCCATATCTTCCCTCCCTCCTCCAAGCAGGGACCCTCCCTCCTCCCCTCCTCCCTCCTTCCCCCCCATGATCGCCATCTCCAACGACTGCATGCGGGACCACTGGCTCGACCTCCTGGAGGCGAGGCCTTTCTTACGCTGGAAGACAACGCAGGTCTCTTCCTCTTTCCCTCCCTCCCTTGCTCGTTTTTCCCATTTTCCTGGGATGCTTGTATCTGTATTTTTGACTATCGGTATTTTTGAGTGTGATTTATGAGACATTTTTTCTTTATTGCGGTGCCTTTTGAGTGTGATTTATGTAAGACATGTTTCCTTTATTGCGGTGGCTTTTGAGTGTGATTTATGTGAGACATGTTTTCTATATTGCGGTGCCTGTTCCGTGTATGAAAGCGTGCAAATCTGGATGCCCTCCTTCCTCAGCCATGTTCCCTTTCTTCCTCCTTCCCGCCCCCTTGCTTGTCTTTGCGCTCCTGACTTCAGGTTCAATCCTATCGCTTTGAATACTCAGTCGAGGACAATTTACCTCAAAAAGTCTTCTTCAGTGAGATGGGGTACTCCCGGGAGGCTCAACGGACCTCTCTTCCTCCTCCTCCTCCTCCTCCTCCTCCTCCTCCTCCTCCTCCTCCTCCTCCTCCTCCCTCCTCCTCCTCCTCTTCTTCTTCTTCTTCTTCTTCTTCTTCTTCTTCAGCCCCCTCCGTCCCCAAGAAAGAGAGAGAAGAACACCAAGGGGACTGCTTGCACCTGCCCTCGGACAGGTCCGAGAAGGAATGGCTCTGTGTCGATTTTGCCGCGGTCCAACGGACACTGGATGCGGCGATACGTGCCAAATCTGAGAAGACGAGCAGAGCTGTCAGCAAAACAAGCCCTACAAGGGGATTGGGTTTTTGTGCACAACCGCGCTCAGGAGGGAGGTATAGGGGCTGGGGGGGAAGCAGGGGGAGGTCGGGGGAGGAGGTTTGCGGTGAGGAGGAAGACAGGATGAAGGCAGGAAGACCTGAATATGAGAGGGAGGAGGGAGAGACCGACTAGATAGGATTATTTGGGACGGGATTCGGACCTGTAAAGTAGACTTAGGTAGTGACAATGTAAAGCAATAAAGGCAAACAGTTGGCCAGACTTGATTATAAATTGGCATTTTAAAAACATATGTGTCCTGTGACATTAACTTCCACTTTCGGTCGACCATCAATGCGTATCAACAATGCTCCGTACTACTTATTTTTATCTTTTTTTCTTTTTCTACGCCGGCTCTCTTCACCCTTCTCGGGACTGTATGAGACAGCATTTTGGCGCAGTTATTTCATAAAGACAACAAGAAACATGATCAGTATTGTTGACGGCCAATGTCTCTACCGAAACAATACATGATGTGAAGAAAATAAACTTTAAGAGAAGCAAGATATGAAGAGTACGTTTAGGATCCAGGGAGATAGTTTAATTATGTTTACACAAAAGATCGACATTGCAGACTCGGAAAACCTTCAAACCCAACTCTGACGAGAATTCGAAATAGCAAATGTCCTGGGGACAAGACTCGTGCGCGCGATCATTTTCTTGTAAAGATCATCATACGATTTCATGGCGCTACAATGTTCTCTGTATGAAGTGAATGCACGAGACATGGAAAACCCCGGAACTATTTTGGGAGTAATTCGATAATGTTGAAGCTAAACCGTAACAGCATGCACAGGAGGTTGCAGAGGAGTGTGTCTCAGCAACACATTTTTTCCAAGGGAACATCTCAGATAAAGCTTGTAGACGACAGTAGTATAATGATACTCGTATGGTGCTACTTATTCCAGGACTCACTGTCTCTGCTTTGTCATTTGCCTCCCTTTCAGCTGGACCAACAGGCAAGCTGACGACGCATATTTTGCCTACATTTCCCACTCCGCCTACTACGCATGGCCGCCCATGTGAATACCACGCAGGACAGCGAAAAGGCAGCAGTGATAACAGACGAGCAGGCATGGCAATATTTTTCCCCTTTCCTCACCGTAGGCCTTGTAAAAGCGCACGAATTGCACGCCTTGCTCAAAGCTCCTCTCCGGCAACGCGGTGAACGCTTGCAGCTGCTTTTCGACGAGACGATCCAGAAGCGAGAAGGCACGCGGCGGATTTGTGCAGAATGTGGTAGACGAGAGGGGGACAAAGGCGTAGACAAGTTGATGGTGTGTGGGAAATGCGCTAACATATGGTGAGTGCCAGAGCGGAGCTATGATGAGTAATTCCTTTTGTGGTCACACACTGCATCATTCGCTCTTGCAAATCTCGATGGCATGCCGTCATTTCTTTGTCAATGGGCAGAAATACGGGGGAGAAATGCGAAGGCTTACATTTGGAGTAAGCACGGAAGAAATGCATTTTAACATCTGCGGCGGCTTTTCCGCCTTTCTTGTCTCTCCGATCTGCACTTGTTTCTGGTTCTTATTGGGGTCCCTAGTCCAATTTTTGCAGGCGCATATGTCTTTGACAAGGTCATTGTGATGGATGGAAGAGAATTACGCTTTAGAATCCCTTCCTCTTATCGTGTCTTAATGGCCACCTCCTTTGCAGGTATTGTAGTCGGGACTGCCAGCTCGCAAATTTCCATTCCGGCGAGCATAAGAAGGCGTGCACTTCTCTAAAAATCGCCCGAATCTGTCGCGAAAATCAAATGAAGCGCGCGGAAATGAAAGAGGATTGGATCCGAACCTATTTGATGGGTTTGGAGGGACATACGAAGATGCAGTGGCCTGAGGGCCAGATTCCTGAGGGCTGGTCGGAGTTTTTCGCGGCGCGGCAACTCGGTCACCAGGTCAGTGCCAACAGCAACAGTGGCATGTCCCTGAGCGAGTTGTTGCACGAAGGGTTGACGGTGGCCTTGGCGGCGAAAAGGTTCGGGCTCTTGGGTGGGAGGGGAGGTAGAGAGGGGCATGGGAGGGACCACGGGCGCCATCGACGGCCTTTTCGCTTGCACATCCTGGGGGCGACGGAGACGCAAGAGATCCGACACTTGCCTCTGTCGATGGGGGAGCTTGGGGCCTTGCTCTGTCCCTTCTATTTTGAGGGTAAGCTTCTTCCTTTCCCTTCGGTGGCTGGCCGCATCGACCATCGACCTGGCGCGTCTCGTCTTACCGTGGTGTCCCCCTCCTTCCTTCCTTCCCTCCTCCTCCGCCCCCAAAGGCTTGGAAGTGTCGGTCTTTGGGCCCCAGGTCATGACCCCGACGGCGTTCCGGGTATCCATGGCGGAGGGCAAGGAGACAGCCAGGGACATCACGGTGTGGAAGAGCAACCTCCTGTATCACGACTGGGTCCTATCTCACGAGGGAAGCAAAGAGGCGCCACCGGACCTAGTGGTTGCGTTGAACAGCGGACTGCACACTGGTGGGGAGGGATGGAGGGAGGGGGGGGCAGGAAGGTGGAAGGGAAGCGGCAGAAGAAGCACGGCGAATGGTGGCGGCTGTCGTTGTGTTACCCCCTCCCACGGCAATGCCTCCTGTGCTCGATACCATAAGTCTCGCGCGCAGTGTCCTCTCCATTCTCTGCGCAGAAAGACATGCAAGCTCACGCGTTTTCCCTCCGTCGTTACCCCTCCCGGCCTCAGGCGACGATCATCACCACATGGACGGCTCCATGTGGTTACCCACCCTTACTTACCTGGTCGCGTCCGGGCTCCCCTTTCTGCTTACCATGTACGACGCGGAGGAAGGCAGGAAGACCCGAGAGATGCTGGAGTCGTTCGACGCGTGCGTTGTCTGGGGCCCCGACTTGAACCCCATGCGGTCCCTGGTCTTGGAGGAAACGGAGGCACCGGCCCTGCAACGGTACGCCCGCCTGGTCGCGGATGGGCGCATGGACGCCGGTGCCGACGAACCGGACGGTCCATTGCCACCCTTGGAATTGACGTTGTGTAATCGAACCACGGGGGACTCCAGATATTGGGTTGGGGTAAAAGGCACCCGCGGATAGGGTGAGAATGAGGTATGGTTATAAGGGAAATAGAGGGGAGGGGCGGAAAATATGAAGGCCGTGGAGTTGAACCAGGAGGGGATAGAAATTCTTGAAATGAACCAGAAACCGCGAGACATGTCATGAAAGTAAGATAATTGAGAGAGATACCTCTTTCGTGCTGTGCGACGAGGGCGGGCCCTGAAGTCTGGGCGCCGTGTGGGCCTTCATATCCTTTCGTGTAGATAGTTGACCGTGGTGATCATCCCGTTGTGTTGCTACCAGTGGTATTTCTTTGGTCAACGGCTCACTTGTGCTAACTTTTAGCGGGCTTCAGGTCGAGCTCAGTCGTCAGTGCTTTGCCAACCAAAATGCCGAGTCTACGGCTTGAAATACTCGTATTTTCTTACTTCTTCTTACGATCTTTGTATCGGCTACCGTTATGCACGACAGATGCATCAGATTTAATACAAGCATTTATCGCTTTTGCAGAGGGCATCGATTCCTTTCGGGTGAGACCACAAAAGACTGAACGTGTGAACGGTAGTGCTGACACTAGCATTTGCAATCTTTCAATCTTTTGTTTGCAAGACACAAGGCACAAGCCTACATCGTGGGCTCGCTCTCTTTTTCCCGGAAAGGAGTCATGGAAAAGTAGAGCAAAGATAGGTTCTTGGGGGGTAAGTACTGCTAGTAGCAGAGAGAGGAGGTTAACTTGCGTGCCGGCTGGTCAATTTAATCCTTCAACAAGATTCTTTCAAATGTCCCTGACAATCGTCACAGGCAACAATTATGTCCACGTCACGATTGTTCCGACGAGCAGAGTCGCAGCTCGCGGCATCTCTGGTCTTCACCCTGCTGTTTTTCCTCCTATTATCCGCGGACTGCTTCCTTCTTCGGAGCAGTCCCCTGGGCCCATGTACTGCCTCGACGAGCTCCCGCTACGGTAAAATGACTTTGCCATGTAAGACCGTACATGTGATGTGCAAAAGCTACCATGACAATCGCAGTGAGGATGGAAAAGGCGCCAATTGGGACGAATCACCTTGTCCATGCACGGACTTAGGCGAAGGATCGGGCAGCCCAGGGCCGTTGACCGATTCTTGTACAGTGGGGGATGTCATCGTCCTCGTCCTCCCATACTCTCTCTCGCATAGCTCCACGTCCCTCGCTCTCGCTGTTGTAGATGGGCCCAACGAGGCCTGCCTCCTATGTCTGCGCGATCCCGAAACACTGGAGTGGTACCGGGACCACCGTAGTGACGCAACTGTCTTGCGAGGAGTGACGACGGCAAGTTTGCTGCAGGTGATTGAAAACGCGTCCTACAGCCAGCGAAACATTCCTTCCTTGGGAGGAGGAGTTGGGTACGGGGCAGACGCGGAGGATTGCTGGTTGATTGAGGAGAAAGATTTGCCAGGGGGGTTGGTGAAACCCCTGGATGTCAAAGCGACAGCGCCGTGGATGTTCGTGGGGTAGGGAAGATAGAGGGGAAGACCACGCCCCCCAAAAAATGAAGAAGGAACACGAGTGAACGGGATGCGCAAAATGGAGGACGGGATAAGGAGAGTAAATGTCGTGTTGAAGTAATCTGTACATAGACAAACAACTATGCGAGGCTTTCAAAGATGCTTCCGTCCAGGCCACGACGCAAACCATTATTTTCTCTCCTACACATCTTTTAGTGGGCTCAATAGTTCCACGCATGCTGTGATCTCGTACGCTCAGAACAAAGTCAGCTTCCACCACAGCCCCCCCTCTCCCACCCACACATTACTTAATTGGCCTCACGCCGTTCCCGTGTCGTCCGCTTCTTCCACCCAGGCCTTTCCAAGCCCCTCTTTCCACACAACAAAAGGGAAACCTGGACGCCCCCGGTGCCGGTTGTGCTCCCCCAAGGTGGACGCAGCGCCCACCCTCCCCTCTTTGTCCAGGGCCATGACGGCCACCGTCAGGTTTTCGTGCATGCCCTGTCTCTCGCCCTCCCCCCCCCCTTCACTGATCAGGGCCTTCAAGCGTCGGATGCCCGCTTGACAGGCCAAGGCCGGGCCCAGACCTTCCCTCATCTTCTCCACCACCAAGAAAGAGAGGCAGACGCGCATAATTTCTTCGCCGTCACCTGTTGCAACGGCGCCCCCTACGGCACTGTCGGCATACAGCCCACTGCCTACGATGGGCGAGTCGCCCACACGCCCTAAGGGGTGGCAGGGAGGGAAGAAGGAGGAAAGGAAGGAAGGAGGAAGAAAGGGAGGGAGGATGGGAAGGAGGGGAGGAGGGAAGGAGGGAGAGAGGGACCAAGATAGAAAAGCAGGAAAAGAGGAGCGATGGAAAAAGAGGCTTTGCGAAGGTACCTGGATGCTTAAAGCGCCACCCAGACGTGGAAGTGCCCGCGGCCAAGTTTCCATGTGCATCGAGGACAAGAAGACCGACGGTGTCGTGTGGAGCCGCTGCATCCCCCTCTCGTGGGGGAGCCGGTACCCTGGCGCTTTCCTCCTCCCGGCCGTCCACCTGTGGGGCCTCCTTTCCTTCGTTTCCTTTCCAGATAAGCCACTCTTCTCTGGCGGCGGGGGACAGGACCTCGTCCCACTCAAAGCCCTGGCTCCTTGCGAATGTACTCGCGCCCCGCCCGACCAAGAAACTGTGAACGCTCTCCTCCATCACACGCCGGGCCACGGATATTGCTCGGCTTACTCCCTGTGCGTGTGGCAAGTGCCCCCGTGAGGATGGTGACGTGGGAGGTGGTAATCCGACCCCTTTGTCGGGCGTGGGAGCATTAATGCCCTACTCCTTACTCCGCACGACGTGAGAGGGGTGAGCGTGAGATCCTTTCGTCGAACATAACGACGCCGTACCTCCAGGGCTGTCCAAACACTTGGTGTGGACCCCCTGGAGCGAGGAAAACGTATCCATAAATTCAGTTTCTGGCTCCCTGCCAGTCGCCTCCTCCTTGGATATCTCGCTCCTACACAGTCCCAACACGACGATGAACGACCTATCTCATGTTCTCGGACTTCTCAAATTTTTCCTGTATGTGGTTCATCTAAACACACATCGTATGAGCCCTCCTTACATAATGTATGTCTTCTCTTTGGTGCAGTGGTGCCATCTGGCTCCAACGTTTTTGATTGCATCACTCGTACCTGAAGCGCGGCAACTCCGCCGTAGGTCTTGCGACTCCCACACATGATGGCGGCATCCAGTTCCATTTCTCCTTCCGCGTTCGGGAAACCACCGTACCCCACGTAGTACTGTTCTATGAGCATCCAGAAATGTCAAAGCTTGGAGTAAATTGTATCGATGCGTGTTCTTACTACGGTAATGATCCTCATTTCTTACCTTGATTATCCAACTCCACGACATTTATACCGGCTTCAACGGCATCCAGGGCTGTAGACGAGGCAAGAGTAGTCTCGGAAGGATGATCAATAGAAGGAGGTGCTGTAGGGGAGGTGGAGGAAGACAAGAGCACTTCAGCTGCCTTCTCGACCGCTAGCCTTCCAAATAGCCAGGTCACGGCGACAACCGCGCCTTTGGGATGAGGCAATCCCAGCAGTCATGTCAGATAGATCTGAGTGACCTGTTGAAATAAGATTGTGACTGAACGGATGCCCGGAGCTCACAAAACAGAAAAAAAGTACGAAGATGATATGCTGCATGTAGCAGGGCGCCGTCAAACGCCTTATGCCTGTGACTGTAGGCACAAATGGTGGAACGACAACGAAAAAAAGGAATTTTTGAGAGTATGACAGGCGAAGACTACACACGGGGAGCATCGAAGTCTTTTCTATTTCCTTTTCAAAAGTAGAAGTGAAAAGCAAGCACGGCAGAGGAGGTTAATCGAGAGGCCGCGTTATACCTGTAAACCTTGGGATAACTTGGTCCCACGCCACCTTCACTACAGAATGATATTCACTCTACCTACATTTTATCAGCGAGACATGACACAGCTCTATAGATGTGCCCATAAACGCGATAGCTGGACATGTGTCGGAAGTAAAGACGGAGGAGTATGCTTACGTATGTCTCCGGCCATACCGGTGTTCTTCCTTCCCTTGTCAAGCGGATCGTCCCGTTATCCGTTTCCCCTCGTTTTTTCACGTTCATGTCCGTTCTACATGCATACATACAGGTTAACTAGACTCACCGTGCGGCATGTCATATTACGGCCCGGCCAGCAATTTTTCTCCTCCCCCACGGGGCGGTGGTGGTGGCGGGGGTGGTGGAGGGAAAGGGAAAAAGAAGAAAAAAAGCAAGGGAGGAGGAGGGGGAGGAGGGGGGGGAGGGGAGGCGACCAAGGTTGGATAAGGCATCTACCATCACACGTTCGTGAGCGTTTGGAGTCGCAGCATCCGCAATTTGCACCGTACATGCTCCCTGAAGAGAAGGCGGTATGTGTATGCGGGGTGGGGGGTGCTGAGAGGAAGGGAGGAGGTTGTGGCGTGATGGGGCGATGCCCGCTTACTACACAGGATTCGTTTGACGCACGACTCACATGTTGTTTTAGGCGCGTCGAGAGTCGGGGAAAAAAAATCGACAGCTCTTCGATGAGAATCCCGGTGTGCTCGACATCCCCCTACGAGAAGGCGAGGCCCTCCATGCCGCCACCCAGGTCAGTAATCCCTCCCTCTCCATTCATCCCTCCTCATCCCTGTCGCTTTCCCTGCCCTTCTTGCCCCCTCTTTGACGAGGCTTGAAACATTTGGGGCCAAGAAACTACAGTCTGTTGGAGTGTGCGTGACCGGTTTTCCTATCCCTTCCTCGCGTCCTTCCAGGTGGTGGCCGCTGACATGCACGGTCGAGGCTCGTTCATCGATTTCTACGACCCGGCGGAGGAAGGCGCCAAGGAGGAGGGGAGGGGAGTGGCGAAGAAGATGAGCAAGCGGGGGCAGGGGGCCGATGGGGTGCCGGTCGAGGAGGAGGAGGAGGTGAGGGAGGGTGGGAGGGTGCCTGAGAGGGAGGTTTCGAGAGGGGGGGAAGGGGGGTGGGTGGGGTGTATAGAAAAAGGCAGGGCTGCAGTGTATATTTTCAGTATGCTGATGTCCTCTCGTAGACAGTTTCCACCCTTCTAGAAAGAACAGCATCGTGGTGTCTGAATTTTGGTCGTGTACGCCCTTCCTCCCTCCCTCCCCTCCTCCTTTCTCTCCCCCAGAATCTCCCATCACCATCGACGACGTGGTGTACGTGCTGGATGGAGGGAAACATAAGGAGAAGACCTACGATGCCGAAAAGAAGGTGAGCGGATGGGGCGAAAGGAAAGAGGGAACGAGCGCGGGAGGACTTTAAATATGCTTGGAAACATTCTGGACGCTGTTTATAAGATGTATGCGTTGATTGTTACGATGAATCTTAAATCTACGTCACATTAAACAATTTATTGGATCACTTCCAGCTATGCATGCTTCTTCCAGCCTGGGTTTCTCGGGCAAGCGCCATCCAACGATAAGGTCCGCCCTTCCCTCCCTCCCTCCCTCCCTCCCTCCCTCCCTCTCTTCCTCCCTCCCTGCCCCACTACATCCTCGTCTTCTTCCTTCCGCAATTCTTTCTTGCTCCCTGCTCATCCTCCTCCTCTCCTATCAGGTCGCGCGGGGCGGGTCTAGCCAGGGAAGTGCTGGCATCTCTTTCCCCGTCGAAAGTTTGAACGTGATTTGATTCCATTCCAACTCCCAGAAATCGTCCGCACTCCCTTGGAAAGTCTGTGTCTATCGGTACGGGTCGAGAGAGGGAGGGGAGGAGGGAGGGAGGGAGGGAGGGTGGAATGGTAGCTATGGTCCCTGACTGCGGTCCCTATCCTCGTTGACCTTCTCTCTCTCCCTCCCTCCCTCC
>SDOX01000006.1:1316074-1326700 GCA_004565275.1 Nannochloropsis salina CCMP1776
GAGGGAGGGAGGGAGGGAAAAAAGTTGCACTGGATGACGTCGCCAAGTCCTCGGATACCAATACGACCACACCCTCCTTCCTATCCTCCCTCCCTCCCTTCCTCCCTCCCTCCCCAGGCTGGTGGCCTTCGAGTGCGCTTTCACGGTGGAGGGGCGGACGGACGAGGAGCTTCCCGAGGTGGTGATGGGCGTCGGGAAATTCTCGAAGATCGACGTGCAAAAGAGCGTGATCCTTGAATACTAGGGGCCTTGGACTCCCCTCCTCGCCCCCGCCCTCCCTCCCGCCCTCCCTCCCGCCCTCCCGTGTCTTGTTCTCTGCTTGTTCGGTGCTCCGCCTGTGGGGTGGGAGAGCGAAGAAGAAGGGGGAGAAAGAGGGCTGTGATAGGATTGGAAGGAAGGGAGAGAAGGCATGAGGGGCGCGCCAAGGAACCGGGGGAAAGAGGGAGGGGAGGAGAGGAGGGAGGGAAGTCACAGGGACCGAACTCGGCATATCCACGGAGATATCGTTGAAGCGGGAAAGGGACGAGAGAGGAGGGAGGATGGATTCTTTCGCGAACGAATGTATGGTCCAGTCGTTATCTGAGAATGGTGAATTCGACGCTCGGACGAAGGGGGAGGGAAAGAGAGAACGAGGCGGGAAGTGCGTCGGGAAGGAGGGAAGCTTGGATGGGATGGACGGGAGGAGAGCATGGATAGGATTAGAGGTGCCGCACTAATCAATAAAGTATATCAATAATAGCAGCCTGGAGAAGGGGAGGGGTGGGATGGAAGTGGGATGACAAAGGCGGTGAATGTCGCGGTGAGATATCTGGGAGGAAAATCTGGCGAAGAGGCCGCGTGTCGCTTTTAGTGCCCGAGGGGAAATTATAAGGGAAGGGAGGACGGGCAGGGGGTCGAGAAGGGTGTGGATAAGGGCAGAGAACAGCAAACGTACAGTCTGTATCAAAGATAAAATACATCGATTAGGAAATATGACAGATAGTTGAGACATCCATGTCAGATAACTGAGTACATCCATGTCAGATAATTGAGTACGTCCTTTATATATCAAATCAAGAACTTTGGAGGTACCGTAAGATACCTTGGCGATCCTTTGTGCCTGTGCGTTTCCAGGTATTTTTTTCTGTCTGTTATGGTCATGTTCGGGGGAGGATTTGGGAACGCTCCCAGACAGAGTCTTCGCATCGTCGGAGTCAGGGTCAAGCGGAATCCCGAGACTGTGAACGCTGGAAAATTGCGACGCTGGCTCTGAGGGGGAGGATGGATCAATCTACTGAACAGATGAGCGTGCAGGGACTGCCGTAGCTGCAGGAGGCTTGACACGGAGAGGGCAGGGAGGAGAAGGAGGAAGGAGTGATAGCTCTGTCCTTTCTCTCTCTTTCTCCTGGTCCATACTTTCTTATTGCAAAATTTACCTACGTTTACATGCTATGAGGCCGGTGCTGGGTCACCCTCCGGCTTATCCTTCCTCCTCCTCCCCTTGGGGACCCCCTGTCTTCCACCCGCTGTCGCCGTCGTTCCGCTCGTCTTGCCAGGCTGTCCCCTTAGCTTCCCCTTCCTTTCCCTCAAAAACACTCGCCACTTTGACAAATTTTGCGACAAAGAAACCACTTACGTCCAAGTCTCCCTCTTTCCCTTCCTCCCGTCGCCCCTCCCTCCCTCCCCCCTTCGGCAAGAAAAGCTGTACCTTGCCCCTCTCTTCGTCCGACAGAGCCTTTCCCCCCCCCGGAGCCCCCAGGCGTGGCTCGGCCGGCACCAGTTGCAAGACCGAGTACGTGTCGAGGGCGTACCGAACCATCTCCTCGTTTTCCTGAGGATTGAGGGTACAGGTGGAATAGGTCATGCTCCCCCCCACTCGCAACAAAAACACCGCCGCCCACCAAAACTTCCGTTGGAACGCCACGAACGCGTCCAAGTCTTGGCCCCGCACGGGGAGGGAGAACCGCGGTCGGAGGCCCAAGGCGGAGCAGGGGGGATCGAGGAGGACGTGGTCGAAGGTCTCGGGATAAAAACCGGGAACGAGGGGGAGGCCATCGGTGTTTTTCGGCGCCGTGGCCAACACAGCCACAGGGTGAGACGAAGGCAGGTGCCGCCGGTGCCGGAGGGAGGGGGGAAGGACGGGGTGGGTCGTGTCCAAGACGAGGGGGCACAAGGAAGGGAGCAGCCCCATTGTTTCCCCCAACGTCTGCAGCGCCTTGATTTTTTTCCGGCTCCGGTCGCACGCCACCACCACGCCCTCCCCCCGCATGAGCGTGGCAAGGTGCGTGGCTTTCCCGCCCGGGCACGCGCACAAGTCGATGACGGTGCTACCTGGCAAGGGCGCGAGGACGTGCCCGACGAGGAGGGAAGGAAGGTTTTGAGGAAAGAGACGGCCAGGGAGGAAACCGTTGAGGGGCGGGGCTTGAGGGCCCATGCGGTGGGTGACCCGGATCCCCAGGCCGTGGGTGGCGGTGACGAGCTCCGTACGGGGGACGAGGGCGACCCCTTGCCCGATGCAGATGGCCTCGCCTTGGTAGTCGGCGTACAGGCAGCCTCGCTGGGAGTCTCGGTGAAGGTCCATAAGAAGGAGGACGCGGGAATCCCGGGCGATGCCAGCACTCGCGCTCCATACGCCCCGCACGAAGACGTCGGCGCCACGCAGCACAGCTTCCCCGCACAGGCGGTCGACGACCACGATGAAAGGATTCAATTTGTTGGGTACGGGTGAGAATTGATTGAAGAGAGGCGGAGGTTTGAAGGACGACGCGTGCGGTATGATGATGGTGTCAGAAGAGAGTGGCGGAATCGGGTGCAAGTACGGCTTGGATGAGGAATAGGAGACTTGTTCTCCGTCTCGGGCTGTCTTTTCCTCAGTGCAGGTGCTTTGCTTGCGATGATTGTTCACATAAGTCGTTACCTCCTCCAACACAGATTGTGTATCCGCTTTCATAGTGTTCACACGAAGACAGGAATGGGATGGACTGGTAGAAAGTGCCCGGCGCATACGATTCCAATGCTCTTCACCGTAATGCTTCATCATACGAGAGTGGAGTTCTTCGTCGACTGGAGGCAGGTAATCAGGGAGGTTATAAATAGTGACGGACGGAGCATTCTTATGCGACGCATACGGAGATGGCATAGGCGCCTGCGAAAATGGGACGAAATTGTAAACGAATGGTGAGTTGAGGTCAGCAGCCACCGATTACGTATCTTTCTATCCCAATAACGCCTACGGGAAAGCCCAGACAAAACAAAAGAGACGATGCTGGGATATCGTCATGCCTTCGGGGGGAAACGTTCAACGTAAAATACTGAGCGACTGGTTGAAGTTTTATTTCGGTTTCAGCAAAAAAGCGAAATTTGGTATTGAAAATAAACATTATGCACTCACAATCTTTTTTGCATAGCTTGATCTTCCTCTTGTCTGATCCATGTGGCCAGAGACAATCGAGTGAAGGAAGAGAGTAGATAGCAAGTATACATCGGATGGGCATATTGCTCGGGCAATTAAAGTGGAGCTGGCACATTTAGTGAAATGTTCTCGTCGTGCTGGCTGATTATAACTAAAAAGAGGTAATTTGGCACCAACAAAGCAGGCACAGGAATTTTTCCAGTTGATAGCCGGACGGGAACGATTTTCGCTGGAGCTATTTAGAAACCTCTCGTAACTTACAAGTATGGCCAGTAAAGCAACAATGTACAAAACTTATTCATGTGGTGATAGGTCCCACCATCCATTCATATTATAAGCCATGTTCTTCTTGGTTTAATTTTCGCGCTTTGCTCAGGTATTGCACTATTTATTTATTATGCCAGGTTCGGGTATCGGAGTCGACCGACCGTCACCTTCTGTGTGCGTGACCAAGACATCCTTTTCAAACAGGTCGACCACTTTTCCATTCCCTGTCGGGCTCTGTCTTTAATTTCTTGTGTTTATCTCGGTCGATTGTAGGCTTGGTTTCTTCCTGTATTGTACCTACAAATGTAAGTTACTCACTGACGTCTCCCTGATACCTAGTCACTATCTCTCGTCTTCGTTGGCTTGCCTTACAGCATCTTGAAAGCAAAGATCAGATTGAGAGTAAGCTGTCGACGTGAAAGGATCAAACGAATTTGGAGTAAATTTTTGGGGAGAGACGCCATTGAAAGACTAGCTCTATGCAATTGTTGTTCTCTTGACACTCTAAACATTCTACGGAAAAGGAAGATATTCATATTTTTTGTTTTGGCAGACGATAACATAAGCACCAAACTTCTCTGAATTTCTCCCTTACCTTGTCCGCGTGGTGCCGCGCCTCCATCCATTCTAGCTGAACTCGCACGTTCTGTGTCCTCGTCTTCACAATTTCGTTCTCAATGGCGGCTTTTTCTTTGCAAGCCAGAATCATTTCCCCTTCTGCTTTCTCTTGGTCAGTCTGTCTCACTTCGTCCTCTGTTTCTTCTCCCTCCTGTGTATGGCATTCTTTCCATGGCGTTACGCATCGTTTCTCCACGCTTTCTCCGATGCGTGTGCACTTTTCACCTTCCTTTCCCTCTGTTTTCTCGTCCACTTTTTCCTGCATTGCCGTGGCAGTCGCCGCTGAAGTCTCCTCCCAACTCAAACAAGGGTAGTATTCATGCTTGATCTCGACTGGCAAGGAGG
The DNA here is from genome assembly GCA_004565275.1 of Nannochloropsis salina CCMP1776. Classification (NCBI taxonomy): domain Eukaryota; class Eustigmatophyceae; order Eustigmatales; family Monodopsidaceae; genus Microchloropsis; species Microchloropsis salina. The sequence continues at coordinate 1,320,696 of SDOX01000006.1, forward strand.
AGGGGGAGGAGAATGAGAGGCGACGTTGTGGACAGGCAACGGACGAGCCATTCAACATCAATTTTCTTCAGGCGGAAGAGGAGTGAGCTTTCGAAACCGAAAGTTCCAGATCAGCACTTGTTCCTGCGCCCCAACCCCACAATGTGGCACGTACTTGGACTAAATAGCTCCTGCACTTGAGAACCCCAGAATTTCCAAATATATAGTGGGCTGCCGCCTGATATGCAGAAATGGATTTTTTTTAAAGAGAATTTGGTGAGGAGCAGTAAGTGTGTGTCGATCACAAAGCGAGGCTTCTATGACCTCATTTTCATGACCTTGCATTTTATTGTACTTTCCCTCTCCCTTGTAGTTTTATCACTTACGCTTCACCGTTGGTGTCGGCTGCATGAGCACTCCTCCTCCGAACATGGCTCGCGCATCCTTTCCTTTGACAGCGAAGGATTCCCGGATGTTGATGTGCCGTACCCCTGCCCATGAAGTGCTTCCAAGACAAGAGGGACTTTTAAGCCTTTTTTCAAGGAGATGCACCCATTTCGCCATGGTACCGGCATACTCCCGTGGGGCGGCAATAGGAAAGTGGTTTTTTTTCTCACGTCGATGAAAATGCATGCCCTTCCCTTTTTTATTCAAGGTGAGCTGCTGCCTCTCATTTTGTCCATCACCAGCTGAATGGAGCGCCATAGAAACAAAGGAGGAAGATGAAGATGAAGAGAAGATGGAAGAGAAGGATGAAGACTCTGACATGTATCCATCTTCGTCTATTTTATAGTCCACCTCCTTTTCATTGTAATTCTCCTTCTCATCATGTGCACGCATGCTGATCCCAATTTTTTCTGTCACAAATGAATTTATCTCTTTTCCCGCAGTGTTCTTGTCTTGGTAGATTTCCTCTTTACGATTTATCTTGTCCCTTCTTGTAGCTTTGTCCACATTTCGTGCCTGCCTTCTCATAACGCGGGCCATAAATTCAATCTGCGGTGCCAATATTTGTATGACCTCATACACTGCCCCTATCTTCTCAGAAACTGTTCTTTTCTTCCCCTTGCTACTTCGTTTTCCCCTTCGATTATCTCTCATTCCTTCTCCATCATCTCGATCATAAGGATGATTCCAGCGCGGGCTGCTAAATAATCCACGACCGCTCATATCAATCAATAAAGGAGACAAGTTGAGTCTACAAAAAGTTCTTGTTCTAATAGAGGAATATATGAAGCCTGATCAGAGAATGAAGAGTGTTTATCATGAGCAGAATATTTTATGAGAGGGGACACGAAAAATGATGAGGAGAAACGGAACATAGAAACGAAGAAATGTCAGGCACAAAAGGGAGGTACGAGAAATAACTTCACGTAGAAAGATCAACTTTTCAGTCTTTTTAAAGCACGTGGCCACCCTCAACTCAGGACGAATCCAAGCGTGGGTAGAGGGTGCGATGAGGAGGGAAGGAAGGGGAGGTTGGGGGGGTGAGGAGGTTACACGCATACGTCACTTCAACGTCACGCAATCGCGAGCAATGTCTTTGCCAGGCTCATGCGCACATCATGTCTTCGCTCAGGTTTTACACGGCCATACATTTTATTAAATGCACTACAAGTTGACTTGATCGGTAGCACCATGTCTTCTGTTCCCTGCCTCCTTTGCGTCCGCCGGGCTCATCAGTACGACCGGCAAAGCTGCAACAGCGGAATCGGAGCAACAAGTGGTAGCAGCGCGAAGAATAAGAGATGTGACGACCAAAAAAGCAATAGCACACATAATTGGGGCCTCTTTCTGACAGATGACGTGATAGAGGGGCAGATCGTATACCGAGGGAGCTACCAGCTTGTAAATGGTACGAAGGGAGAGAACGAGGCGAAATCATACACTCTACATTCTCATGTCAATTTTTCTTCTGTTATCTATTTCCTCCATATTGTAATAAGCGTCTTCATTTAATTTCCCGTCTGTCATCGCGGTTGATGGACATTTCTACCCCTATTCATATGACCGGCACACCACCCGCCTTCCCTCAATCGCTGGACCGTCCAAATGGTGTTTTTTTCATCCTTCCCGCGGCGCTCTAATGAATCACTCATGCAGACCTTCAACGTTCATAAAAAAAGTCGATAACATAGAAGTAGAAGGTACAGAAAAGACCAGAAAAAGCAGGAAAAGGAGGGGAAAGGACGACCTAGGTGAAGCGATGGACGAAGAGGTCAATGAAGAGGAGGGGTCAGACAAGGAGCAGGACTCCTTTACCTACGACGTGGTTGCAGCTCGATCATTGCGTAAAGGGGAGGAGGCCACATGCGATTATTTTCTAGCAGAATGGGAGGGCGAGAAGGTTGGAAACTGTCCGCAGCCGTGTCTCTGCAGTGCAGGAGAGGGCGTCTGCGGGGGTCTCCGGACGGGTTTTAAGGTAGGGAAGAAGGAGAGGGAGAGGGGCTAGAAAAAGCAATGCACAACGACGGATCAGTCGAGGAATGTCGGGGATTGTTTTCCACCAAAGAACTTTTGGCCCATGTCCATGAATTCTCTCAGCACCCTATCCTCTCCTTGCTGCTTTTCGCACCCCGAGTGCAGCACCTTCCCTTTTCAGAGCAGATTCTTCGTCTCCATGCCGTCGCAGACCACGTCTTTGAAGCTTTCGAAGAGGAGAAAAGCTCAGACTTATGTATGCTGGACGCTAGGTAAGGCGGGAGGGAGGAGGAGGATGGAAGGGAGGGCGATATTTTGGTACTACGTTGTACCATAACGAACGTGACAAGCAGTGACCAAGAACTAGATTTCTTTCTAGTGCCGGCAAACCTGTCCCTGCCGCCATGTCGTTCGAGAACTTCGTTTCTTTTCTTCTCCTCTCCTGATCCCTCCCCTTGCCCTGTGGCCCTCCCCATTCCTCTGACACACCTGTGAGATCTTTCTTCTGAAAAGCAGCTCACCTTTTCCTTCCCTTTGTTTTTGTTTGTATACAGAAATGGTCTTCCTCCTGGCATTTGCCTTTCCTTCAAGAGAGAGGAGGAGGAGGAGGAGGAGACGGGGAAGGAGGAGGAAGAGGAGAAAAAGAGAAAGGGAGGGAAGAAAAAGCTGCCCAAAGATTCCCTCTACATTAAGGGAGCTCAGGGGCCAAGAATCATCGCGACGCGCGCATTTTCTGCGGGCGAGACGCTATATCGTGCCTCCTCCTCCTTCTTTTCCTTCCCTCCCCCCCGAATCTCCCCTCCCTTCCTTCCTTCCTCCTCTCCTCCCTCGGCAGTTCTTGACCCTAGGCAGCCTTCGTCGTTGGCAGCCGTAGAACCACAGATCGCACCAAGAAGATCCACAAGCCCATCTCCCCATTCCCACCCGCCGCCACCTGCCCTTCTGCTCGTGCTGGACGACTGCACCATTCCCTTGAGCCCCTACGAGCTGTACTCAACGTCCACGCCCGCCCCTCCTTCTTTCCCTCCCTCCCTGGTGGCTTCTCTTGGGGAGGGAAGGAGCAGGAGGGAAGTGTACGGGTAAGCAGGGGGAGGGGTCCGATCATTGGGAGGAAGAAATGCTGCCACCCTGGACTTGCTCAAGTTCAGCTAACTTTCATGACTGAGACTCTTTTTCTTTTTTCCCCTTTGGGTGTCCTTCCTTCTAGATGGGACTGCTTGATGCGTCACCACTGTCGGCCGTCCACGGCCTGGATATGGGAGGCCGAGGGCGGCGGCCAAGGGGAGGGAGAGGGGGGAAGGGAGGGAAAAGGGGGTTCAAAAAGCGGCAGTGCTCAGGTCCCCCACGACAATGCCACGCGCTGCCTCCGTCTTGAGCAGCGGGCCGGAAAAGGACGGAGGGAAAAAAGGCGCAGCGGGGAAGGTATTCGACGGGGCTATCGCGTGGTGGCTACCAAGGAGATAGGAGTGGGGGAGGAGTTGACGGTGGATTATCAGGTGAGAAGCGAAAGGGCCGAGCGGGGAAAAAATAAAATGGGGAAAAACTGCAATGCATTTCGACGGCATCATTACCTTGGCGTTCATCACGCGCACATCATCGTCCCATTTGCCAGGCACTGACACAACGTCATTTTCGAGGACAGCCCTGCCGCGGGATGGGAGCCACATGGAGCCTCCACCCTTCTGCAGGGGCCGTAGGCTTTCGCTGTGAATGCTCTGGGTGTGCTCGACCGGGAAAAGCTATTTATCGTTGAGAAGCAGGCGATGGACGGGAGGAAGAGCGATTGTAGGAGGTACCAATAGGATAGCAACTCTTCATGAAATGTGCACAAGCAATAATTAAAATTGAACATTCCTGTGATACGCGGTTGTTTTTTTAATAATTAATAAATTATTTCATTTTCAATTATCTCATTATACCCCACCTGGAGCTCCTTCAATTATTCAGGCGGGAAGGTGCCAGTGCAAGATCGGAAAATAAGAGTAAGGAAAAAATGTTAACATCACTCACCGTACGCTTCACAGACACTTACTGTGCATCCTGACAGCGCCACCGACGTGCCGTCAACACAAAACAGTATTTTAAACGACGAATGTGCTCCCCTTCCTGTATTACCTTGACGATTGGACGAATTTCAACGTGAAACACTAGCATCAAGTGTACAGCTTACCCTGTGACATCACATATTAACATGGAAAGCCCCGAAGTACGTGAACTGGATGTAAGCAGCGAGCGGAGCTATGAAGCTCAGCGCGGTGATTTGCTGTGCAGGAAATAGACCCCTCAAAATAGCATAGCGCGACCCCAAAATGGAAGAAAGGATCTCATTATCCCTAGCTATAATTATATTTATATTTATGCCGTAGGTCAAATGCTGTATTATGCTTTTTTGGTAGCACAGATATCCACTCGGACCTGTCGGGGGACGGACATGTTGGGAGGGAAGGATCGACGATGCCCGGGAGGCTACCATGTTTTTCACACCACTTTAATACGAACACGACCACAAATATACTACAGCTTAAATGTATCAATCATGTGGAAACAGCGGAGAAAAGCGCCCGTAAGTTTTCTGCCCAATTTGGACATCTTCGAAATGCCGTTGCCGTTTCCGCGTCTCATTCATCTCTCCTCTATTCTCGTTCCTGATTCAGGCTTCTTTATCGTGCCTCTACGTCCAGCTATATTGCTACCCTGATGACGCCGAAATCGCCGCCTAATAGTGTCAAAGATGGGGACGAAGAGAACGAAGAGGTGAAAATGAGGCGCAAGAAGTGTGCATAGAGGGAAGAGCGGATGAGAGGTGGCTATTCAGACCGTAATTTTTTTACACACTTTCAATTATATAATCGTCGATATTTACTCAGAGAATTGTTTGATAGATAGGATAGAATGTGTTTGACCTTTTGGGACGCCACTTTCCTCGATATTCGCTTACCCTTTCCTCCCCGTTGCTCTGATGTGACCTGTACTTTTCACCAGACGGGTGCAGGTGCCTCTGTCGACAAGCTTGTGCGACTGCCTGGGGTGGACGAAGAGGGTTACTGTGAGCTGCGCCAGCGCCGTCCCAGTTTTGTTGGGATGATGACGCGCTCGCTTTCAAGGGTGTTGACACAGGTTGGAGGAAGGGGGAGATCCTAGTGGTGGTACAGGTCGTTTGGCTTTTCCGAATGTTTCTGACACCTTATCCATTACTTCTTTCTCACACAACCCGCTGTCCCTGTCAAAGAGAACCAAACAGCAACAGCACTTTTCACATAAAACCCTCGTCTTACGTGCACTTTACCCACATCACGTCTTGATTGGATCCCTGGTTTTTCACGCTTTCCCCCTTGAGCTTTTTTTCCCCTTCAACCAGAAACATGCTCTATCCTCTGTGAAGGTCTCTTCCTCGTTCCTTCCAACCTCATCTAGCATTCTCTTATCATCGGTTTTAACCTCTCTTCCCCTCTCTTTCTTTCGCGCGTGCATCCCATGGACCCCGCAGGAAGACATTGACGACTGGCGCGCCGAGCACACATGGCGAACCATGGTCTTTATGACTGCCGACCACATGTATTATTCTTACTATGTACGGGGGAGGGGGAGGAAGGGCGGGGGGGAGG
>SDOX01000006.1:1326800-1382544 GCA_004565275.1 Nannochloropsis salina CCMP1776
CCTCCCTCCCTCCCTCCCTCCCTCCCTCCCTTTCCAGGCCTGGCTGTACGGCACCGTGATGTGCACGGTCACAGGCATCTCCTGCATCGCCTTTGTCCTCTCCACCATGCCACGCTTCAACTACACGCCGTCCCAGTGCTCCCGGCCCATATGCCGTCCGTCCGACCCGGGCGCGGAGTGCGATCGGGTCATCTGTTACCCGAGGGTGGGTGGGAGGGCGAGAGAGGGCAGGTTGTAAGGCGGGCAAAAGGCTTTGGAAAGGAGAAGAAATCCCCCCCTTCCCACGTCGGAACATGACCCCTTTACAGTTCCTCGTTTTCATTCCTCCCCTCCCCTCTTTCAGCCCCACCATTATTTGATTCAGACCGAGCTCGTCACGCTCATCCTCTTCATCTTCGACTACCTCGTGCGTCTTATCACCGTCCACGCGGTGCCGCAGCGCCTCATCTATTGGGACGGACGACGCATCAACGAAGACCATAGCGTACGTCCTCCCTCCCCCCTTTACCTGCCATCCCTCTTTCAACCCTTCTTTTCAGTCACTGTCTGTTACCAGTTGTAATGAGTGACTTTCCACACAAACCTGGAATCTAATCGTTATCTTCCATCCCGCCTTCCCATTGTCTTTCCTTTCCCTCTTTCCCGTGCGATTTCCCCCTTTCTCTCGGGCCTCAACGCGGATCCCGCCACTCCATCGAATAAAATGTTCCATTGCTTACTGACTGCCTCTGCTTCCCCCCCTCCCTCCGTCCGTCCGTAGCGTGGGTTTACCCAACCCTCCCCCCTGGAGAAAACTTTCCGATACGCCGTCCACGCCGACCAGGTCATCGACCTCCTGGTCATCCTCCCCTACCTTCTCAATTACGTCATTTCCTCCATGAACATCATGCATTGGCGGCTATTGCGGATCACCAGGTAGGAAGGGAAGGAGGAAGGGAAGGAGGAAGGGATATGGAAAGAGGGAGGAAAGGAGCAATAGAGAAGCAGACGAAAGGAGGGAGTCAACAGAGGTTTGGCTCCAGAGAAGGAGGGGATAAGGGAGAGACGATGTAGAGAGAACAAATAAATAGAAGAGCTCATAGATTTCACATATACATGCCCTCTTACTACGATCGAGCAGGGTCTTGCGGGTACTGAAGCTAAGCCGTTATTTCGATGGAGGAGAGCTAGTGTGGAATACACTCAAGTAAAGGCTCGGGGGGGAGGAAGGGCGGTTCCACAGGGGGTGGGAGAAGGAAGAACTTAAAGCAGTCGCCGTGGACCACCTGCGCTCAAAAGTCGTTAGGAAACTACTGTGCCTTTCGTCTTATTCCTCCTCCTTCACTTACCTTCTCCTTGCCTCTCCCTCCCCAGGAATTCGGGCCCCTCGCTCATGCTGCTGACGCTCTTTACTATTGTCTTGACCTTCGTCATGGGTGCTTTGGTACGTGCGGGAGGGAGAAAAGGGGAGGAAGAGGAAGGGAAGACGGGAGGCAGGGGTGGAGGGAGGGGGTGGAGACAGAAAGAAGAGGGATGGAGGCAATGGGGAGATTGATCGCTCAAGATTGTGTATGTCTGGTCCTCTCTCTCCTACTCGTGTCCTCCCTGCTTGCTTCCTCTCAGGCCTTCTATTATGAAGGTGGCATATTTAAGGTGACGGCAGCGCATCCTGAAGGAGCTTTCTACCGGCGGGCGCTTGAAGGAGGGGAAGAGGTAGGCAGGAAGGAAAAGGGGGGCGGGGGAGCATAGAAGAGGGAAGAGATATCTTTCATCGCTCACTCTGTGGATAACGTCAGTTTCACCCGACCGTTTAGCGTACTTTGGGTTCTCATTCATGCTTAATTCTCTATTTCGATGCTTAATTGTCTGCTAGCCTCCCGGTGTCTTTCCTTTCCTTCCTCTCCCCCAGGCTTTCCTCCACCGCTCCCTCTTTTGACCTTCTCTCACCTCTCTTTCTTCTGTAGGTATCACCATTCTCTTCGGTGCCAGTCTCCGCCTACTGGGTGATCATTACCGCGACAACTGTCGGCTACGGAGGTTAGACTCCCTTTCTCCGCCTCTCATTCGGCTCCACTGACTCTCCCTCCACCACGGCTATCCCATCACGATCCCCGTCATCCCTCTCCTTCTATACATAAGCCTGACCGTCCTCTCGCCCTTCCTCTTTCCTGCACTCGCCCCAGACCTCCATCCCACCTCAGGGCCTGGGCGATTTGTCGCGGCGGCGTCCGCGTACTGCGGCATCGTCTTCCTTTCCCTACCCATCGCCATAGTCGTCAAGCAGGTTGCTTTCTTTCGCTTCCACTGTGTCCGCTTGTGCTTGTCCAGCCCTACCCTCCTTTCTTCTTTTCTTTTTTAAACAGTGCCATGGAATCACGATATCCACCTCCATTCTCATTCCTCCCTGACACAACAGTTCAATATTGCTTACGACAAGGACGCAGATGACAAGGCTGTTGAGGAGCAGCTTAAGAAGGAGGAAGAAGAAAAACGTACGGAAGTAGGAGAGGCAGCGGGCTGAAAAGGCTTTAGATCGAACTCTACTCCATGATAAATTGAAATCTACTCCATGATAAATACTATTTCATGTGTATTTTCCCACTGGCATTGATATTTTCTCCGCTGCAACAATCTTTCCTTACCGAACGTAAAACATAACTTATTGTCGAATGCTAGAAAAAGCGGGGGAAGAACCTACAGCTTTGTCGGCAGCGGAGGCCAAATGGAAACGTAAACACGTCAGAAAATTGACAGAGATGAGGGAATTTATTCGGATGCAAATGGAAGAGGTACGATAGGTGGGTGCGAAAAGAACCACGGGTAGGACGCCTCAATGGGCAGGAGTTGCAGATAAAAGCTTTTCTAGCCCACTTGAGTGCTAAAATCTCACTTTAAATTATTTTGTTTAAAAAAATTTATACACTGTCGCATGTTTCGAGCAGGCCACTCCGATTTTCGAGACGATGTGGGAGGAGTTTGTGGCGAAGCATTTAATGGAGCGATTGCAGGACCACGAAGGAGAAATGCCCAGGCAAATGGGAAGTCGGTCGGTCTAGGACATGCGCAAAGGCGTGGACGATAAAGAGGGGGGCTAAATTGTAGTAAATTGCATGAATTATGAGGCTTGTGCATTTTGCATGTGATAGTGGTCTTCACAGACACGAGTTTCAGGCGGCGAGCAATACTTGGAATCTGGATCTTTATATATTCGTGGATAAAAAGGTGCATGTGTGTGCACAAAGGGAGGAGCAACCAAAACCAAGCTTTGGAACGCCATCATCGTATCACCACTTAAATCTTTCATTTATGTTGCCATGAGAACTTTCATTCAACGACAACTCCCTTTCTGAGTCGAAATTCTTTGAAGTATAAGAGAGATATCGAATTAAAAATCATCAGTCAGTGCCTCAGAGATCATATGGACCTATTTTTGAAAGACCACACCAGGACACCGAACAACTGACGAGAAGAGGAAGTCATTGGAATCGAACAACTGTAGTGCTACAAAAATCGCCAAGCAATTCAAATTTTCAAATTTTGGCCTGTGTGCCTTTGAAATGCGACCACTTCAAATACCTTCTCTATCTTCGAGCCGCTCATTCAATCATATAATCTGACACCGGTCCGTATTCGGTCTGAATCTACGTCTTTTGCATCAGGCACGGGTAATTAATGCCTTCGGCATCTCCACATGGGAAGCCTTCTGTGCCCAGGCTTCTTGAGCCTCCGGCACGGCGCAGGAGCATCATATGGCTTTTCATCCTTCTTCTTCTTGGTTGCCCTCTTCGCCGTGGACTTTGCGCGAGAAAGTCGAGCACGGAAGTCAACAGAATAAGAAGACGGAGACGTGAAATTCAGCCCACTGTCCGAGATGAGCTTTCTTCCACACCCTCGCATTCGACATACTGGCCTCCTTCCCCTTCGTTCCCAAACTCCTTCTTCTTGACGAGAATCTCTTCTGATTTTCCTTATTTCTCTTCTAATTGGTCATCATTTTCATCCTGGCTCTGGCCTGATGGCTGGAGCTGGTCCGTAAATACGAAAACTAGCGCGTCCTCTCGAAATACGACGGTGGCCCCAACATCCTCCTCTACGACATCTGGTGCTGACGAAGGCAAAATAGATTACGGGGCCTATGTGCGCGAGCATGGCGTGGTGAGTGACGTAGGGAGAAGATGGATTGCCCGAAAAAGATTACAGGTGGAAAAGACGACTGACTTGCCCTTTCTACAACACACCTCTTCACTTAGGTACCTCAAGGTGGAGAGAATCCTGCCTGCCCCATCCAGAGAAGCATGGACGCAGACGGCATTCTTTGCACTGTGAGCGCTTCATGGGTTGCTCGTAAGTCATTGAGGTGCTGGACTTGAAGGGGACAAGATGCATGGCAAGAAAATTGAAGCTTGTGGCCTGTTTTTTGGGCGCGATCGCCTCCACTCGATCTCTCTCCTGTCATTTTCGTTTGTACCCGCAGTCTTTCCGACCCTAAACTATTTTCTTTGTGTGTGTCATTGTATCACCACCAACCAGACCCCTTAATGTCGGACGAAGAGGTACTCCCACATTCCCCTGGATGATATTCCTTTCCATCGTGTACATCCCACTTCCATCTCAGTGACTCCCTACTATCTTTTCCCATTGGACAGTCACACGGACGATTCCCCCTCAGCTCAGACGTGGGAGTGCGGCCAAGCCTCCACTCAATCCTCAAAATCGCTTTCCTGAGCAATTTGTCGACCTTCGCCCCCTCCCACGGACCGTCCCGGTCCACATTTCCGACCCCGAACGGGGCACTTATTATTTTCTCTACCGCTCCCTTTTGAATTTCTATGGGGTCTTGTTCCTATGGGAAACAGGCGAGGGGGAGGGAAGAACCGGGCAGTACGAGATGGCCCTGCCGGCGGAGTGGACGCAACAACGCTTGTACCCCCTGCGTGGAGGAGAACAAGAAGGGCAGCCGGCGGTGGAAGTGGGAGGGGGAGGGGACGCGGGGCTCGTGGAAGAGGCGCCGGTGATGATGAGTTTCGTGCGCAATGCCACAGGGGATGAGGAGGGAGGTGTGGGCACAAGAGGGAGGGTGGGATGGCCGTGGAGGGGAAGGGATGAATCACGGGGACGGGAAGGATCGCTCATTTGTGGGTAATGGATTCTTCAGTGAGTGCTCGCGAGGCTGACGTGCTGTTCGTTTTCCCCGCCCCTACTCCTTTCTTCCTAAATTCCAGCCACCCTCCTCTTCCTGATCCGTGGCACCGTTTATTCGAGCGAATGGGATCTGGACTTTCAGTATAAGTATGCTGCCAGGGAAGAGGTAGCGCGTTATTTTCCTTCAGAGAAAGAAGAAGAGGAGGGACAAAGGGAGGAAGGGAAGGAGGAAGAGCAGATCCATTACGGATTTTTCCAGGCATTCGCCCGCCTGGCCGGTCCTGCGGTCCACGATGAAATGGGCGGGTTGGTTTCCAAGAGGAAAATGAAGGCGGGAGGGAGGGAGGGGGGGAAGGATGGATTGAGCCGAGTGCTTATCACTGGCCATTCACTGGGAGGGGCAGTGGCGGCGTTATTGGCTTTGTATGCTGCGGAAACATACCCGGATTTACGCGTCGACGTGGTGACCTTTGGCGCCCCCAACGTGGGAAACGCTGCCTTTGGCCGGCGGTTCAATTCCGCTGTGAACAATCGGCATGTGAGGAAATAGGAGGGGAGAGAGGGAGATGAGGACGGATTAAAATGGGCCCCGGGTCGCAGGAATATGGATACCGATGCAGGAGAACTCTTTGCTTCTTTATACAGGTCACGTTCACTGGCAGCGGGGCCGAGGGCGAGGCTTACTATGTTGGAGATTGGATCAGCCAGGTAAGAGGGATGACAGGGAAACGATGGAGGCAAGTCAGGGTCAAGATGAAAAGAGAAATTCGTGGCATTAGGGAATGTTGCTATCGTCTTGGCGGGAGGGAGACATTTCTTCGAAATCCATCGCTTCCATTTTCCCTTCTTTCCTCCCCCGCGCGCTCAGTTTCCTTCCTATCCTTTCAATACCTTTTCCCTTTATTTGTACGCTATTAAAAAAGGTTCCGTGCGGCATAATCAATGCCTGTGACGACTTTAAAGCCAGTTCAGATCAGATGGGGGGACGCGACAACGGAAATCCTATACCTACACACGGCATTTTTAATTATACCGCAGGTAGGAAGCGAGGTTCTTGATGATACCCGTGAGGGAAAGGAGAAACATCCAACAGGGAAAACACCGAATTTGGGGGGGCATTGGGTGCTTTTCAAGCATGCATACCGACGCTTCATTTCTCTTCCGACGGCAGTGGGCGGGACGGTTCCTTTTAGTGCGAACGACTTGGGCCCCGCGGCGCCTCAGTGGCGGGCTCGGAGCGACCTCTCCGGCTATCGGTATGTTGTTGGCTCACGTCGAGAGAGGGATGGCAAAGGGAAAACAAGAAAGAAAATGAGGCGTAGTATCTTGCCAGAAAAACGTCCTTGTCCTGAGGGATTTGTTTTCCTTCCGCAATACAGGTACAGCCCTATTGCCTGCCATGTGTGCAGCTACTTGTGCTTCACAGCCCCTGTAGTTGGCGATGAGGAGGACAGATGCCAGTTCATTTTAGACTGGAACACGACTGCCAAGATGCAAGATCGATGTCCTCATTGGATGTAGCGGGTGTAAGAAACGAGTTGTTTGTGAGGGCTGAGGGGGATGGGGGATACCTTGCGGGGCGAGAAAGGAAAAATAAGTTGTTTGAGGGGGCCGGAAACAGGTAAGTGAGGGGTATTGATGGGAAGGACAGCGCTTAGCAGGCAAATAATTAAGTTGTTTTTTCATGTTCGATTACTCGGAAGGAAAGCTTAGAGGATTTGACGTAGATGCGAGAAGTCGTCGGCGTCGGGAGATGATACTTTGACTCTACGGATATTAACACACAAGCAATCAAGCAATAAATAAAGGCACTAGACAGATACCAATTTTGGAGAACACAAGGATGGGTGATGATAATTTTGCCTTCTCTGTGGGATCGGAAAAACGAGGTAGAATGGATGGGCCGCTCGAAGATATATAGCCGGTTTAGACGGGGTTATAGGCTTTCCTGACAGGACTTGATGCAACAAGAAAAGGATCATTGATTCGTGGTGATAACGACCACTGACATAATAGCGTGCTTCAAGTAGCAATTAGCCTTCCTGAAATGTACGCGAAATTCATTTGCGTTGACCTATCACTTCTTTGGCCCAAAAGTCTCGTTTTTCGTAATGCGAAGGATGGGCGAGTAGCGCGAAAATTTGGATGCACATGGGACCGTCATCCATTGTCACATTACCATGTGGTACATGTTCTGCGTGTCCATGATGCATCGCAATAATTCTCGTCATGTAAAGCACTTTAAAGTCCTGAAATTAGCGTCCACCAGTGCAATTTCCTTGCGATAATCTCGAGTCCAAGCTTTTCAGTGGTCAAGCTCCCCCCCGCGCGCCCCCTAGGCGATAGCGTATCCCCTGGAAGCAGAATAACGAAATATTCACCGACATCAAAACACGGACATCCCCACCCGTGCACGTGTCCTCAAAGAAAGCATTTCATTTGCAAAAGCCAATAAAATGGCAATCAAACAAAGCATCCGAGTCCGATACCTGGGTTTTGGGTATAACTTCGTCATCGGGGCGGGAGGCAATTCTTAATTCCAATTCGGGTTCGCAAAACCCCCTCCCGATATTTGCGGGACAGCCCGTCTAATTGTTTGTTTCGACCATGCCTGACTCACGATATGAAAACACACACTTTTGTTTTATCTGTATGGAACAAAAGTTGTACGACGTATCGCCTATATCGTCAATTTTATAGAAATCGCGATGTAGGCGTCACTGGATGAAATCCCTCAGATATCTACGTTGAATCCGGGGTCCCGCAGTATGAGACGTCTGGGAACAGCACGGGAATAGATGATTTCATTTCATGAGCCCACTTTTCTAATAAGTATTGATTTTTTTAATCTATCGGCACACAGGAATACGACGTCCAATCCGATTTTTCCAATTTGCACGAGGATTGCACAGTTTTCTCAGGCGATACTGTCCGGCGGCCCGTCTACTTCGGAAATAGGAGGGGAGAGGTGATCAGTGTCGTCCAAATAAATTCAGGGAGTATACTGACATTCATGATGTGTTGAATATTCGGAGGTCCATCTGGATGATTGGGAGCGTGAAAAAAGGGAACCAAAATTCTGATTTCGCCGGCCGCTCTGTGCGAGGAACAAAGGGCCACCCCGTCCGCCCATGAATCTTTCAGAGGAAATGGAAGGGTGCTCAGAGACAAGAATAGAGTTGGGTGAATACAAGGATGGGTTTGAAAATAGACAAGATCATAGAGTATGGGAGGAGAGGACGCTGGAACTGCCGTCAACACCCTCAACTCGGGAAGAAGACGTGGGGGCAGGGAAGCATGCGGCAGCGGAGGTCGAGATGGAGAATGAGAAAGGAGGACGAGAGCGTGAGGATGCAGTATCTGCGAGGTCAATAAGGAGTCAACGATGGCAAAGACATGCCGTTACGGTATGGGAAGGAGAGGGCGGGGGGCGGCGGAAAGGAGGGAACGAGGGAGGGAGGGTGGTAAGAAGGAAGGGAGGAAGGAATACCCCTCCTGTGTCCGGATTACCCCTCTGTCCTACACTCGGTTAAATTCCTCTCGATTCTCGTTCCCTCTTCCTTGTCGTTCCGGTCACTAGACGCTTGAATGGACGATTGAGGCTCTGAAGACTTCCTCCTCCTCCTCCTACCTCTCCTCCTCCTTCGCCCCCTCCGCATCCTCTGCGAGCATATGGCAGTACACCCGCCGGGCCATAAAGTATCCCTTTCAGTGTCTGGCTGCCAAGGAGAATGAGAGATTTGGCCTCAAGAAGGAGGCTAAGGGAATCGACCTCGAGGGGGGGGGTATACGGAAGGAGAGGGTAAGTTGCGCTCTCTTTCTGCCTCTTTGTTCTTCCAGACCGCGCATCCTCTTTTCGCCTACTTACTACGCCATCGTGCTCGTACTCTCCCTTTCTGTGTATGGCTGACCTCATTTTTCCTTCGACGTCTTCCTTGTCGCCCTTTCCTCCTGTTTCCTCTTCCCCGTCTTCCCCTCCTTCTCTCCCTCCCTCTCTCCCTCCCTCCCTCCCTCAGTCGAAGCGGCGGCTAGGAACGCGGACGACGTTGTTGCAAGGTATTGCGGGAAAGACACAGTCGGGAGAGTTCACGGCCGTCATGGGTCCCAGTGGTAAGAACTGAGGGAGGGAGTGAGGAAGGGAGGGTGGGAGGGAGGGAGGGGAAGTGATTCGGCGACCGCGTGCGTGGAGCATTCAGGGAGGGTCGTAACAGTTCTTGCGCTCTTTCCCCCCCCCAACCTGGCCTTTCCTCCCTTCCCTTCCCTCTTCAGGCGCAGGCAAAACCAGCTTCCTCCAGTGCGTCTCCCTCCGCCTGCGTCGTTTCCAGGGGGCGCTTCGGTTGAACGGCAGGAGTCCCGGCCCCACTTACTTCACAACCGCGGCCTTCGTAGAGCAGGACGAGATGATGTTTGGGTTTATGACAGTCCGGTGCGTGGCTCGAGGAGGAGGGGGGGGCGGGAGGGAGGGAGGGAGGGAGGGAGGGAGGGAGGGAGGGCGGGAGAGGGGTCGGTGTTTCCTCGGCTGGTGTGCGGTCTGTATTGCCTTATCTCCCCTATTCCCCTTTCTCTTCGTTCCCTCTATCCCTTCCTCCTTTCCATTTCCTTTCCATACCCTCTCATTCTAACCCCCTCCCTCCCTGCCTCCCTGCAGCGAGCACCTGGAGTATCACGCGCTGGCGCGCATGGGGGGGAAGCACAGGCATGCAGAGGCGAAGGAGAGGGTGACGGAGGTGGTGGAGCAGCTGGGTCTGACCAAGGCGGTCCACACGGTGATTGGAGGCTCCAGCCCTTTGTTCTCGGTCACGGTAGGGAGGGAGGGAGGGAGGGAGGGAGGGAGGGAGGGAGGGAGGGAGGGAGAGAGGGAGGGAGGGAGAGGGGGAAAGTACTGACTTGACTTGCACCGTTTATCTGCATCTGCTTGTGGTTTGCTGTCACAGGGCTACATCCTGGAAGTCCGTGACTTTCCTCCTCCCCTCTCTCACTCCGCTACCTTCCCCCCTTCCTCCCTCCCTCTCTCACTCCGCTACCTTCCCCCCTTCCTCCCTCCCTCTTCCTTCCGTCCCTTTTCCCCTTCCTCCCTTTCCCAGGGTATATCGGGGGGGGAACGAAAACGGTTGAACATCGCCACAGAGCTGTTGACTTACCCCTCCATCCTCCTCCTGGATGAGCCCACCAGCGGCTTGGACAGGTGAGGGGCCGCGAGGGCCTTCTGCGTCTCTCACATCGGGGGCCAGGACCCTGCCTTGTCCTCTATTGGATGCTCATTCGGAGCGCCTTCCTTGAATCTATGTGCCGTGGGATGCGTCCTTTCCTATGATCTGTCTGGCTGCCTCTGCGTTGCCTTTTATCCTCGCTCTCTCAAGCGTGTGTGCGGGTCGGGCGAGGCGTCGGGCATTATTCTCATCGGCCGACACTCCTTTCCCTCCCTCCCTCCCCCAGTGTGATTGCCGACAGCGTCATCACCTCCCTCCGCGACCTGGCTGCCGTCCGAGGGGTCATCGTCCTCGCCACCCTCCACTCCCCTTCCTCGGATGCGGTAGGTGTGGAAGGGGGGACGGGCTGTCGTCGCCACATGGGCCCAAGCCGCCCCATTCACTGCCAAGAAAGCGGGGCGGGGAGGGATGTGTGGAGGGGATGGGCGCATGCTTTTTAATACGGTCCGGAGGCGCGTGCATGGCGTTTGGGAGGGAAACGGGGGGGAAAAGATGTCCTGCGCGAGTCAAGTCCACCGACGGAAAGGGCAAAAGCCTTCGACCTGGACTGGACTTCTTCTTCAACCCGCGAATCTGGTGCCTATGCGTTTCCCATTCCCTTTCTCCCTCCCTCCCTTTCTCCCTCCCTCCCTCCCCAGGCCCGCGCCTTCTCGAACCTCCTCCTCCTCACCCCCGACGGCCGCCAGGCTTTCTACGGGCCCATGCAAGAGGCTGTCCCTTTCTTCGCCGCCCTCGGGTACGGTCTCTCCCTCGGCCCCGCCCTCCCTCCCTCCCTCCACCGGCTCCTCCCTCCCGTCTGGTTGGCTGGTTGGTATTTTGTGGATTCTCCCCATGTGTTCACCCTCCCTCCCTCCCTCCCTCCCTCCCACCCTCCCTCCCCTAGCCACACCCTCCCACCCGCCTGCAATCCCTGCGACTTCTTCCTGGAGCTGGTCTCCTCCGCTACCTCCCCCCGCCCCTCCTTCCCTGCCTCCTCGTCCGCTACCCCTCCCACCTCGCCCACGACGCGCCGGTCCCCAGACGCGTCGACCTTCACCACCTCCTTCACCACTGCCTCCTCCTCCTCCTACAGTGCCACCTCTGCATCCCCTCCCCCTCGCCAGCCCGGACACGAGGCCAGAAGGATGGAGGAGAAGGGGGAGGAGGAAGGAGGGAGTGGGGAGGGAAGCAGCTACCTCTCTGGGCCCACGGCGACGGTGCCCTCCTCCCCCTCCCTCTCCACCTCCTCCTCCTCCTCCTCCTTCACGCAGTCTGTCCCCAGTCCGGCCTCGCCGGCCCGGCGTCGGCTTCGAAGGACGAGGGAGGAGGAGGAGGTGGAGGAGGGGTGGAGGGAGGGAGGGAGGGACGGGGGGAAGGGGGGGCGAGCTAGTGGGAGGGAAGGAGGGAAGAGGCAAGGCTGGGAGGATGATGACGGTGGGTAGGAGGGAGGGCGGGAGGGAGGGCGGGAGGGAGGGAGGGAGGGAGGATGACAGCAGCGCCAATGCCATACGTGGGTGTCGCTCGTTTCGAGCGTGGCGGTCAAGTGCCTGAGCGTTTCTGAAGCCCTTTCCCTCCTTCATCTCTCTTCCCTGCCCTTTCCTTCCCCTCTCTTCTCCCCACCGCAGCTGCCTCTACGGCCTTCACCCTTCATTTGCAGAAGCTCGTGACGGCCTACCGAAATTCCTCCCTCGCACGCTCCTATGCGGCCTTGCTCCCCTCGGAGACTTCCCACACTCGGTGTCAGGGCGTGACGCGGGACCAGGTAGGGAGGGAGGGAGGGAGGGAGGGAGAGGAGGGAGGGAGGCAAGATCAGGGCATTTGCCTGCTTGTATGGTCCCTTTCAAGAAGAGAGAAGATGGCGATCGACTTTTCTCCCCTCCTCCCTCCCACCTCTCCCTCCCTCTCCCTCCCTTCCTTCCTCCAGGGCGCGGACCTGGCCACTCTCGTGCGTCTGAACCTGTGGCGGGGCTATCTGCAGGCTCGTCGGACTTCCTGGGCGGCTTTGGCATCTACATGGTCATGTTCGGGGGGTCGGCCTACTCATCGGAGGCATCTACGCCGGCCAGGTACCTCCCTCCCTCCCTCCCTCCCTCCCTCCCTTCCTTCCTTCCTTCTTTCCTCCCGTACTCCCTCCCTTTCTTTCCTTTCCTCCCTTCTTCCTCTCTTCCCTCCACGTTGATTCAATTTTAGCCTCTGAGAATCGCGTCGTTGAGCCCTCCCTCCTCCCCTCCCTCCCTCCCTCCCTCCCCCCCCTGTGCCCTCCTTCCAGGCCACCGCACACTGGCGCGACCTGATGGGCATGCTCTTCGCGGCCTCCGTGACCCTGCTCTTCAATGCCGCCATCGCCCACATGGTCAAGTTCCCCTTGGAGGTGCGGGAAAAGAAAGGAGGGAGGGAGGGAGGGAGGGAAGAGGTCCATCCTAGCTTGAGCGTCGACTCTTTTCATCGTCCGTGTTTTTCTGCCCCGTTTCATTTTCTTCCACCGTCCCTTCTCCTTGTTCAAACGCTCCCGTGGCACCACTCCTCCTCTCATGCTCCCTCCCGCCCTCCCTCCCGTCCTCCCCCTCGCCCTCCCTCCCGCCCTCCTGCCTTCAGGGCGCTGTCATCCTCCGCGAGTACACGAGCGGTGCCAACGCCATCGGCCCCTACATGGCTGCCAAATGCCTTGCGGACATCCCTTACGTCCTTGGCCCCATCATCTTCTCGGTTGCATTGTATTGGACCGCAGGTACCCCTCCACCCTCCCTGCCTCCCTCCCTCCCTCCCTCCTTCCTTTCTCACCTCTCGAGGTCACCCATTCCGAGCTTTTTCTCTTTTGACCGCTCTCAAACACCCATATGAGCCGATCTTACCTCTTTCACCTCCCTTCCTCCCTCCCTCCCTCCCTCCCTCCCTCCCTCCCTCCCTCCCTCAGGCCTCCTCTCGAGCTGGTCCACCTTCTGGTGTTTCACGGCCGTGGCCATCCTCATGGCTCAGTCCGCCATGTCGATGGGGGTGGCCTTGGCCTGCTTCTCCCTCGACCCCTCCATCGGTCTCACCCTTTGTACGTGGTGCCTCCCTCTCCTTCTCTGATGCTTCCTCTTCTTTCCTTCGCCCTTCTTACTGACCCCTGAATGCGGCTCGACGGTTACCCATATCCCGAGTTAACATGCCCTCCCCCCCACGCCCCCCCCCCCTTCCCTCCTTCCTTTCCTTTTGCCTTAGTGCCGGTGTTGACGGCGCCCATGGTTATGTTCTCGGGCCTGCTCTACGAGAGAGCTTCCGTGCCGCCGGCGTTGGCGTGGATGAGGTGAGAGGCAGGAGAGGAACAGGAAGGGAGGGGGGGAAAGGGGTGCGAGCGCAGGATGCCACCCGAAAAGGGGGAACAGGGGAAGCGCGGAATGGAGGGAGGAAGGAAGGAAGAAGGGAGGGAGGGAGGGAGGGAGGGGCGGAGGTGGTGCCTGAGGCTGGGGATGGGTGGATGGGGACACGCAGGGATGAGAGACATTTCCGTGGCTGGGGATTACTCACTTCTTGTCTCCTTCACCCTGACACAGCTCGTTCTCGATCATCAATCATGGCTTTGCCCTTATGCTCTCCTTGGAGGCACCTGCCTTGCCCTCCGGGCAGGGGGCCATTGTAAGGAAGGAGGGAGGGAGGGAGGGAGGGGGAGGGAGGGAGGGAGGGAGGGGGGAGAAGCTCGAAGCGGGGGAATGAACCACCCCGGTTTCTGACTCCTGCAGTGACTGGAGCGTGAGGTAGTTGGAGGGAAAGCAAGCCAGTAAGAGGCTACCGTGGTCTCTCTCTCGACTGTCCTTCCATTCCCTACCCCTTCCTCCCTCCCTCCCTCCCTCCCACCCTCCTCCCAGGCGTTGGACTTTGTGGGCGTGGATGACTCCCCGGACGCGCTTCGAGTTCATTTTGTCGCCCTATTTCTCATCCTCTCCGCCTCTTATGTGGTCGCCTACCTGGGTCTGAGCGTCCGGGCACGCTATTTCTCCTCTCTTTAGGAAGGCTCGGTCATTCGCCCCCTCTCCAGGGCAAGGTGCAAGAGCGATAGAGGGGCGGGGCGGGGGCTTGGATGGGAGCAGGGCCCGCGTCAGAAAGGAGGAAATCGACGAGTTCACAAGAAGATACATGCGCGCGACCCGGAATACGTCGAGGCGTGAGAGAGGTTAGAGTCTGCGCAAGCTATATCCCTTCAGTTTCTGGAAGGACGCCTCTCTCGTATACGCGGTTGGGCTGGAGAGGTGGAAGGAGGGAGGGAGAAACCAATGATGTAAATGGAAGACGAGAACAGCGTGCGAAAAGCAGGAAGTCAAGGGGAGGAGACAAGTTTTGCTAGTGATCACATTTTGAGGAAGATGGGTCGTGCCGATTCATTTTACTGGGAATGCTGTCTATAGATTTCATGCGTAGAGTCTTGAAAGAAAGATGGGGAAAGGAGAATCACAGGGGAGACGCCCAACCCTTACAGCTTTAAGACACAATGCATTTTATTATATAAGCAATAGGCTCGGCGTTTAAATTTTTAGAAGGGAACGAACGGATTGAGCTTCAACAGTGTTTACAAAGGGAAGTGGATCTCGTCTGGGGTGTCGGTCTCGAGTCAAGTATGAGCAACGCTTCGAGCGCCGGATGCATTCTCAGGACAAAGAAGAGCACAGCACAAGATTAGAAACACCGCGGGGAAAAGCATGAATTCCACTGTCGGCGGACGTGAAAGCACATCGCAATCGGAAGTAAGAAGGCAGTCTATGCAGAGAGGGTTAATGTTAATAGCACAGATCAGTGATCGAAACAAGTGCGTAAGGATCCTGTAACAACATGAACGTGGTGTTGGCATGACAAGGACAGTATAGGAGATTCCAAAGAAGAGACAGGGCTTTTATTCGATGTTCCAGCACGTGTGTAACCCCTTCGTGATAATTTCTTGGGGCTTTTCATGATTTTAATATGTTTCATCCTAATTTACTCAAGCTTTCTGCCAGACACAATAACCGGCATGTCCTGCAGGCCAAAGTCGCCGTTCTTGATAAGCATAAGCGACGCAGAACTCCATTTGAGACAGAACTCAACTTGAGACAAGTAGACCTTAATTTCCTCACATTTGTGCTCTTTAAATCTGACAAATGAGTCTTGACTGGCCAACGTGATGTCTTCTTTCCACGGTCTCTACGTAGCCCGGTTTCTTCAGTCCCTCCCATGAGCCCTCAATCACTTCCCTATTCCGCGTCCGAGCATCGTCATCCACCACACTGTCAATGACGGACCCCGTCATATGCTGTGGTGCTGCCTGACGCATAGGAGTGCTCCCACTCCGTTGCTAGTCTGCCTTCGCCCTTCTTATACCCCTTATGCCTTTCATCTTCACCAAGCCGGGCCTCTAAAAGTACATCTATTGTACTTTTTCGCATACTTTAGAATTTCCATACGTTTGTTAAATTGTTTATCGTATTCTTGTCTGTTTACTGATGAGTACATCCCAAGAAATGCACTTTAGATATGCTTGCGGATATCCACAAAATACCCACTGATGGTGGAGGCTATGTTGGAAATGAGGGACAAAGTATGCATGAAAAAAATGAATTTTGCGTTCGACATATCGCAACAAACAGCTTCTCAAAGCACATGGTCTTCCTTGCTTCCTCCTAGCATCCCGTACCTCCGAACCAAGCCAGAAATTGGTCGAAATACATCTCGTTATGTTCGATATCCTCAGTACCTCCCTGTATGGTGGAGGAGAAGGGACCATGGTGAGCAATAAAGAGCATGAAGGCACCACACACATATACATCAAGATGGGAGGACTCGCCGTCGTACCGCGGGATCGACCTTGTGGCCCCAGTAGTCTCCCCCTTCGTAGAAGGAAAGGAGCTCGTCGGAATAGGGCTTAGACTCCTCCGGGCCCGCAGCCACGAATCCTACACATTGATAAGCGACAGGATTGTTGTGAAACGAGAATTATATTTCTAAAAATAGAGGAAGCGCTCAGTGCTCATTGAGGGCTGGCAAGAAGCGTGGGGACAAAGAGAGGTAGGAAGACAGGAGGGTGCAAGTGCATACCGGTGGTAGCCCACATGCCCATGGTCAAATGAGAGTGCTCGAATCGATGCCGTCGGCGTTGATTGTTATCGAAGTCCCAGAAATCGGTCATAGGGACCGGCTCGCCTGATTGTAGTGAAAGAGGCAGAGGGAGATAGGGAAGAGGGTATTTTCATTAAGGAATATATCCGACCACCGCTTGGTTTCGTGGCTCTTAGGCAGCTAGCATGTAAATCCAAAGAATCAGGCGCCTTGAGGGAGAGATAGAGAAACCACTACTAACCCGAACCCTCACCCTAACAGACAGCGAGAGGAAGAGACTAGGAAAATAAACATCTGTAACCCTAGCCCTAACCGAACGATAGAGCATGAAATGCAATCTGGAGCTAGATACTGAGCCACAAAGTGGAGGAAAATCTCACCTTCCATCGTGAAGAAGTTCGCCTCCTGAGGCCCTCCTTTTCCTTCGAGGAAGGTATAAGCCTTGGCCAAGAACTCTTTCGCGCGCTCATCCTGTCAAGGTCAAGAAGGGATATGACGGATTGGTCAGGAACGACGGCAAGTAACAGCGAACGAGGCCAAGTCGAGAAGGTGAATGCGAGAGGACTGCCTTATTCCCAGTTTCAGTCTTGCTGCGAAGCAAACGAGATGCTGAAACTGCATCGTCAAGGCTGATCAGACGTAGGAAAAACAACAGCCGCCTGCGACATCGCGAAGGAAAATCTCAGACCCAGGCGGAAAAATAGAGAAAGAATGGAAAATAAATTAAGCACGCTGACGAGACTACGTACGTTGAACCAGAGCGCATCCGTAGCCAGGCGCCAATGAGTGCGAATGGCATCTTTGTAGAATCCCCGCCCGTCCAAATAAGCGTTGTAGCCAAGGCCCTTGAGGGAGAAAGGTGGGACGGAGGGGGCGACGGAGGGGGGGAGGGGCAACATGAAACGACAGAGGACAAAGGAGGGTACGTTCCATGAGGGAAATATGTGCAAGAGAATATGGTGGTGAGACTGTCGCAGGAGAGGGAGGGGCAGGGCATGGATGGACAGGGAAGGGGCTACCCACTATGACCCGCGTAGTACCTGGTAGTAGAAGGTGCCGGCGGGGGTCATCCAGTCGGGAATGAGACCTTTGTCGCTTCCCACGTTTGCGAGAATCGATTCGTAGGACTTAATGAGCCAGATAGGGAAGGAGGGGGGGAGGGAAAGAGGGGGGATGAAGAGAATTACAGCGTTAAGGATGAAGGAAGCTAAGAAGGGAGATTATAGGGTAGTGAAATGAAAGAAGAACGATAAGCGAAGGCAAGAGTGAATACGGCAAAAATACGTAAAATAGCGGGGGAGTAAGCCATTTGGAAGGTTCTTGGGAATCGAACACGTGAAACAAGTGACGAGAGGATAATGAATGGGAGGAAGAAAAACATAAAGGGAGGGAGGAAAAAACTCACCTACCTGGTCGACGACGGCCTTCCAGTCGTGGCGATCGGCGTTGGCATCAAACTCCTGTGAGCGAGATTCACGAAAACATGAGCACCATACCAAGGCAAATGTTAAAGCGAATAAAACCCAGGCCGGCGACTCCAGGCTGCGACATGACATTCCCTCGCGCACTTCTATCTTCCCTTTCATCTGTCCCTGCTTTCTCACCGCGAAGATCTTGTACCAAGCAGGAGCAAAGTAACCGGGGTTGACGAAATCCCTCCCTCCCCAGCCCGCAGCGGGCGCCAGGAATCTGGACGTCGGGGGGGCGAACGAGCGAGAAATGAGTGCTCCAAAACTCTCGAAAAGAGAAATTGCGAAGACCCACATAACCACAATCGCCCCTCCCTCTTTCCCTCCCTCTCTTCCTGTGGCCACTCACTTCCCGTCCTGGATCATGCCCACATCCCACATGGCGTCCAAGATCTCTTGGGCTCGTTTCCCATAGGAGGCGCCCTTGGGGGTGGTGTGCGGCTTCCAGACACCTTAAGTGAGACGGAGATCCGATGGCGAGACGGGAAATGAATGAGCCATGGGCGGTAACAAGAAGAAAGACTGCAGGGCAGTAATACGAGCCAGTAGGAGGAAAGCGGATAGGTAGCGACGATGCAAGGCTTTAAACTAGGAAAGGGGGAAGGGCCTTACAAGCTCACGCCAATTATTTTCACCCTCTCCTTTCTCCTTCTCTTATCTCCATCCCTCCCTGCCTATCCCCCTACCCTTGTCCACTAAGTGCTGAGCAAAAATGCAGGCCAAGGCGATGTCTTCCTCCGCGTCCGTCGCCGCGCCTGTCCCTTGGATGGATCCTTGCTCATTGATGCGCCAGTCGTGGAAACTGGAGAAAGGAAAAGACGAAAGAAAGAGGGGTTGGAGACACACTTGTATGGACATTCGAATTGGGGGGAAATCGTGCATGGAGGGGTATGGAGAGGGGGAGGAAGAAGCATGGGAGAGGGGCCCAACTGCCTTGGGAAAACCTACTTGCGCCAGTTCCACATGTATCGCTCCGCGTTGTCCAGCTGCATGTTGAAATACTCTTGGTCGTTGCTGTACAACGCTAGGAGGAGGCCGTAGCCTACACCCTGGGGGGAATTCGGGGGCCCAGAGGACAGACAAAGGAGGGTTCGGGTTAGGAAGTGAATCAAGACCCGTTCTCCCGTCGGATTCCTTTCCTCAGTCTCCCCCCTTCTCCCTCTACCCCTCTCTTTTCTTTGGTCTCCCAATCATTTATCCCCTCCTCTCCCTTCGTTCCCACCTCCGAGACTGCGTCGTTGGGGGTCTCGGAGCGCGGACGGTGCACAAGCTTGATGTCGTAGGGGTCGATATTGCGCGCTTTCAGGCCCTCCCAAGTGGCCTTGAGGGAATCGTGGTAGTCTGCATCGACTATTAAGGAAAGAAAGGGATGATAAAAAGAGGTGATGAGGGCAGACGAAGAGTAAGATAGGCTAAGTTCGTTGTCTCCATCGTGTCAGGCCAGTGAGCCAGAGCTTGATGATACATCACTTCACCCCTTTATCCTCCCAACCCCCCTGGATTAAAGCATGCCGGGCACACTTGTGTCCATCATCCCACTTTTGGGGCAAAGAGGATGCAACTATTTTAACCACACGTCTGCTCTTCCCCCCTCTCTTGCCTACCGCGCGGGATGCCGCTGGTATTGGAATACGGCAAGAAGAATGGTTTATATTTTCCTCCTGCCTTGTTTGCCGGTGCCACCGTCATACCACGGAGAGATTGTTGAGCTACGGATTCCGTGACACCGAGAACAGCTGGGGGAATGGGTTTAATGGGAAGGGAAGGGGATAACCAAGAAAGGGAGAGACGTGAATACATTTTATCAGATTCTCCCCCTGCTTTGATGGACATGGCCTAGGAAACAAGCGATGGTGTACGTCATGAGCGCCAATTTAGTTCGACAGATCGAGCCAAGGTAGGCTCGAGAGCAGGAGGAGATGGAAACGGAGGAGGAAAAGCCTCCAACATGTTTAGGGAGACGTAAAGCGCTTACCGGCCGTCAAAAGCACCGTTGCCGGGAGAGTTTGCAGTCGCATTGGTACTGAAATTTTTTATCTGATATGTTCTTTGAACAGAAATAAAATGAATGCGGATAAGTGAGGCATCAAAATCGTGTCAAAGCTCTTTCTCGGCCATGTGCTTACAATCCTATGGACGGCCCATTTGCACACAAAACACAAAAATGCAGTGTTCCAGTCGAGGCACATTCAGCAAAATCTCATGAATAGTACTGAAGGCCTCAATTACATATGTAAAACATAAAGTGATTATTGAATTGGTTGAGGTGGGGGCTCTGTCAATGTGTGAAACGTGTGTCGAGCGTTTCATCACATCCCTCCCTTCCCTGGCCGCGTGATCGTGGAAGGTAGCTGGAAGCATCCACAGAAATGACCACAGACAAATCCCCAACGTATTAACGCCAAAATAATCTTAAATAGACGAATAACTGTAACTTATTTTCCTCAATATGAAGAACTTGTGGGAAAATATGGGAAAAGACTCGTAAACTAAGGGGAGACCCTAAGTTGACCTCGAGGGGCGGAAGGAGGACCGAGTCCTCGCCTTGAGGCGTCGCTTGGCCTCTTAAAAAGCATAATGGACGTGGTTGGAATGAAGAGCACACATTTTTGACATCAAACATGCATGAGATTTCCCCACCGTCGTTCGGGGCCCGCATGGTGCACGTGGTATGGTGGGAAAGGCCTGGAAACGGACAACAAACAGAAAAACGGGAGAACGCGAACGAGACGTCACCGTCCGACCCGGAGGCCACGACTATCTCTGCCTTTTTCACCCCAAGCCCGGCGTCACCTCATCTTTTCCCATACCTTTCCACGTTATCACAGCGCTTTGGCCGCAAGAAGGAGGTAGCACATATCGAGATTTACAAGAACTGTCCGTGGGTGACGTCGTACCATTTTAGGGGGACGGCTCATCCCTCGCGGTCGCAGCGCTCTTCCACCTCCTGCATACGGCATGCCGCTGCTTCGAGCATTGCAGGATGTGGGAAGCCTAACGCCTTCTCCAGCTCATTCAAATCCTGGTAATTTGTGTACAAGGAAATGCAGAGGGTCATTGAGTCGTCACGAGCGGAAAATGACCATAGTTCTCGTTTCAGTTTAGAGGGTCATTTTGCGGGAATGTTGAGATATCAAATTAATCCTAGGATGCCGACCAGACAGAGACATATGACCTTTTGTGCTCCTAGCAAAGCTTGCATGGACATAGACCTTTGCAACTGCGCCGTAGCAGTTATGGAATAAAATCTTACTCAGATCCTGGCAAGTATCTTCTTGGTGGCTTCCCTTCCAGCTTACATTCATTGATTTTTTCCAATAATACTGTAGGACCTCATGCGAGTACGCGTTTGATCGACATCTACAGCATTGTGGGTGCCATTTTTTGTATCGCCTCCCTGCTGGCAGCCGCCGCAGTGATATGGAAGGTAAGAAAGCCTTCGATGGGAGGAAAAGATGGGCAAGGAGACCGAGTACATTCGATGTTCATCACTCCATTCCTCTCTCACGCTGCATCTCGCTCCAATGGTTGATTTTCGTAGCTTGCAAGAAGACCCATGCTCTTATCGACGAGCGGGCGCTCGGTTACGCAGGGACCTCACAGGTAGGATTCAGGCGAAGACGTCATTGGAGCTTATGACCCGTGCACTCAAGGTTTCCATTAGTTATAGCGGGCTGTGTAGAGCGGGCTTGTGAGTGTTGGACGAGTCTTGACACGTCCCTGGTCTTTCAGAAAGCTTTGTCCGCCTTGATTGCCCTCTCCTCCCGGTAGTCTGCACACTGATCGCGGCCCCTGTAGGAAGTCGCTCCCTGTGTCGCTCCCTTCCGCGCGAAGGGGAAGAAGAGTCCTTCTGTGCGCGAAAATAGATAGAGAGTGGAGGGGCGGCTGACGGTGGGGCTGAGAAAAGCGTCCGAGGAAGCGAAGTCCAATCCGATGTCTGCCATGAGCCTCTCTTATGACTACACCGCCTCTGTTCCCTCCTCCTTTCCCGCCCTTCCTTTCCCAGCATGAAACGCTTCATGGACTCCGTGGTGCTCGTCATGTCCGTTATCGACGTCGTCTTTGCTGCGGTCCTAGTCACCACCTTGATTGTGACATGGCGCCTTTGGTACTTCCAAGGTGAGCCTCCTCCTCGGCTACCCCCCGTCCCTATCCCTGCTTTCCTCTCCCTGCTCCTCGTTCATCTTTTTCGTTTCGTCCAGCAGCTGGCTTCCAATGTAGATGTTACTTCGGAGACAGATGCGGGTTTTGATTTCCCGGACCGTCGTCTTATCTCATTTCTCCCGTTCCTGTGCCTTCCCTCCTCCCCTCCTTCCATTTCGCTTCCCTCCCTCCTTTAGGCGTACAAAACCATTGGGTGTGGTGGGCCTTCGCGCAATTTTGCTGGCTTCCTCAGTTCTACCACTGTTACATCGCCTCGGTGTGTTTCAACTGGGTGGTTCGCAAGCATTCCGTCGCCCGCCTGCAGCGCGCTTTCCGCCCGTCCTTGGTGGGGATCGTGCTGGCCGTACTCCTACAGACGACACTGGCGCTCTCCCTCAATGGATGGGATACGAGAACGGGGGAATCCTTTATGCTGGCAAAGACGATCGCCTACATTGAATACCTAGGTGAGGGGATGAGCACTTTGCTTAGGGGGCACCACGTTTGAGTTGGAGGCATGTTGGAAGACAAGGGATGACGAGAGGAGAAGGGAGAGATATGTGCCATGGTTCCTACGCTCTCATCCTGATGGACCTTTCTTCCCTCCTTTCTTTCCCTCCCCCCATCCCCCTCGCGTTCCGACAGCCGTACATGTCTGTACGCAGATGACCCTTCTCTGGTTCTACATTCGCAGCTGCTGGTCTCTGGTCGGCCACCTCCGCGTTGGACAGCGCGTGAACAAGCCCTACCGGAAGATAGTCTGGCGGTTCATGAAGGTCCCTCTCCTCCCTCCCTTCTTTTCTCGCTCTCTCCCTCCCTCCCTCCCTTTGCCACCCTTTCCCGCCCTTCCTCCGCCAGTCTTGCTCGGGTTTAGATTCCTTCGAAGCTCATTTCTTCTTTTCACCCATTTAGATGTGCGCCATGAGCCTTATCGTGTGGTCTTTCTGGACAGCAGTTATGTTCATGTGAGTCTCCCTCCCTCCCGCTTCCACTCAGTCCTTTTGTTACTTCCCTCTGCCCCCCGCCTTTCCTCTTTCCTTCCATACTTCCCTTTCTCCTTCTCCTCCTGGTGTCCTGCGGCCTTCCACCCCCATTCCCTTCCCTCTTTCCCCCTCTTTCAGTCATTTACCACTCGCCCTCCCTTTTTTCTGTCTTATTTTCTCCCTGCAGGTGGTACACGGTCTTTACAACCCAGCTGGTGGTCATCATGTTCCTGACCCTGCCTGTCTGGATATATCCCTTCTTGGATGCCATGCTCATGGTTGGGAGGGAGGGAGGGAGGAAGGGAGGGAGGGAGAAACGGAGGAAATAAAGGGTCTGGCATGTGAAGTGCACGGCGTGTTTGGAGCGTTCCGCGGAGTTTGTCTTCCCTGACAAGTTCTGAGCCCCCCCACTATGTCTCGCCTTCCTCCTCGCTACTTTCCGCGCTTCAAGCCTCTCAAGCAACCCATGACATCGATTCCCTCTCCTCCTTACGCCCTTGTCCCCTCGCTCGCGTTTCATTTTCCTCAGGGGAACATCTTTGAGCTTTATCGCCGGGGTCCTAGTTCGGAGGAGCATCGACAACGAGGGCCCGTCACGGTGGCTTCAACATCCGGTAAGTCTCCTTCCCGTTCGCTGCTCCTTCTTCACTCCTTGTCCCATGGGGTTACCTTGGAATTCTCCCCAATCTACCTCCCTCTCCCATCGTTTTCCCCTCCTCGTTATCGAACTCCTCTATATTCCTCTACTCACGACCCCCGTTTTCGCTTCCATGTCTCGTCGCACTTTTGTTTCTACGTGCCCCTTTGCGCTCCTTTGGTAGTGAAATGTTTAGAGTCACGCGCAGGGGCCTGGCGCGCATCGCAAGAAGGGCTGGGCCATTCGTCGTATGCTTTTCGTGGGAAAATAAGGAGGGAGGAAACGTCGGCATCGGAGGTAGGGCTCGGCAGAGGGGATGGAATGGCGAGAGTCGGGAATGAGGTGCCTGTAAAGGACGGCATTGTAGGATTAATGACGGGCTCGGGCGTCCTTCTCTGACAGCCTGATGGTGGCTTGTGCATCTAGTACCCCTCACGTCTCTCCCTCCCGTCGTCTGTCCCTCCCTTGTCTTCCAGCGAGGCGCTTCCACTGCCACCATTTTCACCAGCACCTTGAACTTGGGAGGTGTAAAAGATATTGCGCATCTAGGAGGGTCGCTTGAGGAGTGGCTGCCCCCTGATTACGACGTGTACTGTATCGGTGTACAGGTAGGGTAGGAGGGAAGGTGATGGTGATGCGAGAACGAGACTGGAGATGTTCGGGAGCATGCGCAAAGATGGGGCATTTGGGTTGATATCTTTACTTGCTTTTCCTCCGTCCCGGCCCTTTTCCTTCGGGCAGGAATGCATCATCCTGGACGATCTTCGGCAGGCCCTCCACGAGCATTTGGGAGGCCCTTCGGAGTACACCATGTTTCAAGCGGACGTTGGGGCAGCCACCATGCTTTACGGTACCATTGCTTTGACGGCCTTTGCGCGCGTTAGGTAGGGGGGAAGACCGGGGGGAGAAGGGGAGGGAGAGAAGAACGGAGGGAGGACGCACGTTATCTCAGGGCTTGGTGGCCGTGCCCTGCTGTGTTAGATATGTTCTTCTCTCAGCCTGGGGGTTGTCTCCCACTGGTCTCTCATCACGCGACAAGAGACACACGGCAACTCCTGATTCCCTGCGTCCGGTCCCTCCTTTCTTCAATCTTCCCTTTTCAGTGACGTGCAGCGGGGCGCTTTCTCGGCGATCGACGCCCTGACGTCCCGCGTCAAGAACGGCGTTAATCTGGTCGTGACCAAGACGGTAGGACAGGAGGATTGAAGAGGGTGCGAGGGAAACGATGTAGGAAATGAAAGGGGAAAGGGCATGGGGCACGAGATAGAGAGTCGGATATAGCATTGAGCGATGCTGCTTGACGGAGGGAACATATAGGAGGGAAAAAATCCCAAAAGGAACCAAGGGATTGATGGTTGTATCACAGTCTCGAAGGAAGATGAGAAGGGGACAAGCGGTCAAGAGAAAATAGGCGGCGTCTTTGTCTCATCTCACGCTGTGTCTTTTCAACTGTCTTCCTCTTGCCCCCCAAATCACAGGCTAATAAGGGCATGGTGGGGCTAGCTTTCCGGTATCACGATAGGTAAGTTTTCTTCCTTTCCTCTTCCTCTCTTTCCTGCAATCTTGTCTTTCTTCTCACGCATAACTTCTTCCCTTCTGTCGTCTAAGCCGCCCTTTTCTTAAGTCGCCACGTCGAGTGGAGACGTTTTTCACTGGTGTCTCTGTCGTTCCCCTGGCCTTTTGGGAGGATTTCTTCGCGCAGTTTATCATTTACTCCCTCCCTCCTCGTTTCCCTGGCTATCCCTCGTGGTCCAGCACCCTGGCCTTCGTCACAGCCCACTTTGCCTCCGACTCCGGGGGGAAGACCCGACTGAATCGTCGCAATGGAGACGCCTACGTCCTCCTTCGGGCCCTGAATCTGACGGATACCGAGGAGGGATTCGATTTCCACCTCGAGCACCACCACACGGTGCGTATCAATCCTTTCGAATTCCTTGTCCCATCGCCTCTTTTGGCAATCTTTCAACCTCCCGTACTCAGCTAGCTGATCGTGCCATTAAGCATCGCTCACCTCTTTCTTCGAACCTCCCTGGCAGTTCGTCATGGGTGACCTGAATTACCGCATGAAGACGGATGCCGCCTCCATGATCACTCGCATCGCCGCAGCTGCCACCAGAGCCAAGGGAATTTTGAAAGACCGTACGACCCTTGTCTTCCTCTTTCCTTTCTCCCGCTGGCCATATCTTTCTAGCCCTCTTTTCGTGTTTCGATGGCTCATACCCTTCTTCTCTCAAGGGGGCAACATTGGAGGGCCGGGCTGATTATATCTTTTCCCACCGGTTTCCCCCCTTTCCTCCTCTTTTTTCATGCCTTCATACAGGCTCTTCCCAGACTTCCGATGCATTACAGCCTTCACTGCAGGGCTTGGGCTTTCTGGGGGAAGAAGAGGATCGGGATGGCCGCAATGTCCGGTTCGGGTTTCCCTCTTTTGACGAGAAGATGGAAGATGCCCCGTCCTCCCATCGCGACCTTGCCTTCACGCCGGCACCGCGGGAGGAAGTGGGGGTAGAGTGGAGGGAGGAGGGGCAGATGTCATGGGTGCGGGAGAAATACCTTCGCTTGTACCCGCGGGGCGCACCTGGCGACGGAGGGAGCAGGAGTCCATTAGGCTTGGTAAGCAAGGGTGGGAAGGAGGGAGAAATGGGGTTGGGAGAGGACGGAGGTGTTTTGCGCTTTGACCCTATGGTGGTCTTAGAATGCATGGGTACGCTGCAATTGTGAATCATCTTCCGGAGAAATACCAGGGTGACTTTTTCCGTAGTCCTTTCCCCGAGAAAGACTTCGTAAATTCCACGGTCGCTGAGATACTGCCTGTCTGTTCCATCCTCTAATTTCCACTTCCTTTCTGTCCCTTCCTCGATATTTCTCGTGGCAGCTCCTACGCCGCCGGTGGTCTTCCGGCTTGAGCGTCCTGTCAACGCAGCCCGAGGGATCCGTCGAGCGGCAGGGATCTTGCCAGGTGGGGGAAAGAGGAGGGAGGGAGGGAACGAGGGGAGGACGGCAGAGAGAGAGTATGTGACTGGGTAAGGCGCGGGGGTTTCTTTCACGTCCTCGCTTTGTGTCCCCTCACTTACCCTTGGTCTCGCTCGCATTCCCATCCACCTTCCCGTATTGCCTTCGACTCAGTTCCCACAGGAGGTGGAGAGAGACGAAGACATCCTGACGGATTCCGATGAAGAGGAGGACAGCGGGGACGAATGGGAAGAGAAGGAGGATGAGGCAGGGGCGGGGGAGGCGGAGGGGGAGGTCCAAGAGCAGGAGGAGGAACAGGAAAAGATGGAAGAGGAGGAGAAGCTGGAGGAAGTGGAGGAAGACGAGGAAGAGGAGGAGGTGGGGGACACGGTGGAGGACGAAGGATGGGATGCTGAGGAGACCAAGGAGGAAAGAGGTACGTGGTCTGGGAGATTGCTCCCTGTCCTCTTTGGCTTTCAATTTTGACCTCACCTCCCTCGCCACTCTTCCTATCATGCGCCTTTGTCTGGTCTGACATTTCTCGTCCCCCTCCCTCCTTCCTCCCTCCCTGCCTCCCTTCCTTTCTTTTTCTGGGCCGTCCAGCCACGACTGACACCACAAAGACAAACCAGTCGCACGATGGCCTCTCCCAGCGCTCCCCGCATTGGCTCACGCTCAGAAACTCTCTCAGAGGTACAAATCTCGTCAAGGAAGGAGAAAGAGGGAGGGAGGGAGGGGGGAAGAGGGAGAGAGAGAGGGAGGGGGCTTCAGAGAGAAGGAAGCAGGATTGAGCCGCTGTAGTGAGGAGGCAGAAAGCAAACCGAAAAGCTATGTGTCGCGACGGGCAATCAGACTCTTGAGACCATGATCTCTTTCCTCTTGTCTTTGATTCCTACTTCCCTCTGCCCCCCGATCCCAGGCATCAAGGCAAGTGACAAGAGTCCCCTCGCCTCCAAGGCTTCCCCACAAGATTTCCCGGTCTCGCCCTCCCGTCGCGCCATTCTCGGTCGTCGGTTTGGCTGGCCAGGGCGCAAGAGGGGAGCTGCCCGGGGAGGCGGCCACCATCGTCTGCGCAGACGCGAGAGGGAGGAGGACGGGAGGGAGGGAGGGAGGGAGGAAGAGGGGGAGGACGGGGAGACCTGCGGTGGGGAGACCTCTGGTTACTTCCCTCCAGACTCAGAAGCCAGCGGAGGCGACACCTCGGGCCCTACCTACTCCTCCCTCCCGTCCGACCCGACCTCCTCCCCTCCTTCGCAAGCGGATCGACACCAAGGGCGGCGGCCGTCTTCTCCCTCAGAGGGGCACTCGTCTTCCGCCTCCGGGGGGAATGATGTCTTCGTCAGCGGATCTTACAGCAGCGGCGGTCACCGGGTGAGGGTAGGGGGCTCGTGGTCTGGGAACAGGGGGAAGGAACTCATGTGCAGTCCCTCCACTGCGCGGAATTCCCTCTTCTACTCTCAGTTTGAGGGGGCAGTAGATAAGGAGGGAGCATGGGCACGAGCAAGCAAATTAGCTGAATAAATTGACAAGAAGTCATGCAAGCTTAATGAGACCCTGGACAACCCCCTCCCCTCACGTTTTTCCAGTCCCGGAGCTCGAGCAGCAATCACGTGGTCGTCTCGATCCCGCCCACCATCACCACGGCGCCCTCCCTCACGCCCTCGGAGGGGAAGAAATCCGACGGAGAGGGACGGCGTGGCCGGAAGCGAGGGAGCAAAAGGAGGCTGCGCTTGAAAAAAGTGAAGCCGCAGGTCAGTAAATAGGGAAATTGAGGAAGGGAGAGGGGGTTGGAGATGAGAAAGGGAGACATGCACGAGATATTGGCGGAAGGGCCTGTCTTTATCGTTGATACATTGTCCCTCTCTTGTCCCGATGCTTGCATCTTGACACTAAAGCTTGACCGCGTTCTCACCATGTTGCACGTGCCGGATGTCTTTGCGTGCTTGTACTTACCTTATATCCTGCGAAACTCCTCGTCAGCGCAAGGAGAAATCCCGGGTGGCGCACGCATGGACGTGGGTGAGGGAATTGGATGAACTGCAGTGCGAGATGAAGGTGGGATGGGGGAGGAGGGAGGGGAGGGAGGGGAGGGAGGAGAGGAAGGAGGGGGCGGGCAGACGAGGGATAGGAAGGAAGGGTGACAAAAGGAAAGACGCGACACGGGCTTGAAGAGCGTATGTGTGCGCAAGATACGGTCATCTCATGCCTCAGCCCTGCCTCTCTCTCCTCAGGCGGGTCGGGTCTTTTCGGGGTTTTCCGAAGGGGAGATCGCCTTCCCGCCCTCCTTCCGCTGGCGTCGAGGGGCCATCGCCGGAGATTTCACGGACGAAGAGATGCTCGCGGCGAGCTATGTGCTGCAAAAGAAGGGGGACGGCCAGGTGGGGAGGGGGGGAGGGGGGGAGGGGGGGAGGGAGGGTGGAAGGGAGGGCGTTCGCAGAGGCGAGGCAATATTAGAGGGGCTGCGACGCATCGAAATTTCAGAGACCTGATTTTCATCCCAGCCGACTACCATCATCTCAATCTCTTTCCTGTCTCCGCCCCTCGATTCCCATTCTATCCTCCCGCATGATTTTCCCACTCTCCCCCTGCCCTCCTCCGTCTCAGCGCGTCCCCTCCTACACGGATCGCATCCTCTTCCACTCCCTGGCCGACGTTCGGGGCTCCCTCTCCCTCGTCGCTTACGAATTGTGCGACGCCCTCACGGGCTCCGACCATCGGCCCGTCTCCGCCGCGTTCGAGCTGAGACTGAACAAGAAGGTAGGTGCGAGGGAGGGAGGGAAGGAGGAGGGAAGGAGGGAGTGAGGGAAGAGAACGAGCCACGGGCGGGAGGGAGGGAGGAAAGAGAGAAAGTTGCTCGGTGGCTGTCCCCGGACCTCGTGCCGCTCACCACGGACGTTGCTTGCTTTCCCTCGTCCGTCCCTTCGCGCAATGTTCCCTCGCATTTCGACAGGTAATTGGCTTCAGGACTATGCCCTCGCTCAAAGGAGACAGTAGCAGCACCCTTCCCGTTTCCGGTCGCATGCAAGTCCCGCGGGGCTACCCAGCCGTCTCCTCTCTGGGCGCGGAGGGAGAGGAGATAGAAAGGGAGGAAGGGAAAGAGGAGGGCGGAAGGCAGATTCCGACCACACCGGCGCCTTTTTTGGGTGCTATCACCCCAGCCATCGAGGTAGGATGCTTCCCTCTCCCAAACGCGCCCCCAGTGCTGGTGTCTTTGCACCACGGACGAGCTCCTCTCCTTCTCTCTCTCCCTTCCCTTATTTCTCCCTGCAATGAATGGGGAAGTGGACACAGAGGCCTGTCCCTCCACTGGCCCGTCCTATATTTTCTACTTGGTCTTTTTCTCTATCCAGCCTCATCTCACTCACTTCCTTCCTACTCAGTACCCGACGGCCTCCGTGTGGAGCGTGCGCCTCTCCAACGCTTCCTACGATCCCATCAAGGACCTAGCCGCAAGAGAAGACACCGAAGGTCCGGTCGGCACAACGGTCAATGTAATGCACCCCAACTGCAAGGTAAATGATATGCCTCCTGTCTCTCTTGCTCCCGCTTGGTTACCCTATTTTTTTAGCTCGGATATTGTGTATTGCTCTCCACGTTCATCGAGACGCAAGTCTATAGCACGTCATATTTCCTCTTCCCCTACTCCCTTTCTTCCCTTCTTCCAGGCCAATGCGGACTGGACGCTTACGATTCATTTCCCCTCCTTGTTGGAAGACCCTTTCGCCCACGACCGAAAAATGCGACTACTCCAGGAGGCTATGCACGAGGGGGGAAGGGAGGCGGCAGTTTCAAGAGAGACGCTCAAGTCCCTGCTGCAGACACCACGGGTAACGAGCAAAAGGGGTTGGAGGGAGGAAAGGAGGGGGAGGGAAGGAGGGGAAAAAAAGGGGGAGGGAAACGCGAAAGTGGAGACAGGCGTCAGCATGGATAGCGAGGACGGAATGAGGATAGGGAGATAAGCGCCGGGCATCTCCACAACACAGTCCACACGACGCTTATTTTCCCTTCTCTCCTCCATTCCTTTCGTCCTCCGACTTCCTCCCTCTCCTTCGAAGCAGGATCATCTCCGACAGCAACAGCTCCAACTTCAGCGGGGGCTCTCCCTGACCCTTCCTCCTCCTCAGTGGGATGCAAAATGCCGTGCTTCTGGGGGCTCGATCATCGATGCTGCCGCCTTGGGTACTTCCTCCTGCCCCTCAGCCCTCTCTCCTTTTCACCTCTTTCCCTCCCCGTCGTGCTCTCTTCTTCTTCTAATCTGCCTCTCCTCTGAGCCTTTGCATCAATATATGTACAAGAATAGTAGCTTTTGCCGAGGGACTTTAGCATCGTCCCCTCCTCGCTTGTCCCTTCGTCTATCTGCTTCCCGTCCCAGCCTCATTCCTTCCGATCCCGCCTTTCACTCCTCGCCTTCTCCCTCTACAGGCACGGCATTTGGACAGGCAGCGGCTCTGACTACCCGCGCGCATCAAGCGGAATGGGGGCAGGTCTCTCAGCCCGAGGGTACCAGCTTTAAGGTAAAGAGTGGAGGAAAGAGATATTTTGGAAAGGAAATCAAGCAGGGAGCGAAAGCTTTGAAAGGGAGCGCTGAGAGACGTGAAAAGAGAAGAGCGACCAAGTGTGGGAAAAAGAGTAAGAGACTGGCAAAAGACTGACAGTGTGCCCCCTGTGCCGAAACTAATGTCCGAGCTACGTCCAAGCATTTGCCGAAATCCCGAATCTCCGAGGCGTCTCAACCCGCCCTCCCCCCCGACCCTCTCCTACCTTGCCTCCTCTTCCTTTCTCCTTCCACAGGTCCTGGTCCTTCCAGAAGTCTCCCGTCATGCATTGATTCGAGTGACAGACTCTCGGGGGAGAGAAGTCGGTCAAGGTGTCATGTGCCTGCGACAGGCTTTCCCCACCTCTGTCCGCTCTTCCTCGTCCTCCTCCTTCTCCCTCTCGGAGGGCGGCAAAGAGGAGGATGGTGGAGTGATGGGCGCTCCTGTACAAGCTCTTCGCCGTTTGGTGGGAGGGGACAGGGAGAAGGAGAAGAAGCGGCGCAAGGGAGGGGAGAAGAGGTAGGTGCAGACGACCGAGGGGTGGAAACGCCTGAGGTTTGGCATATCAAGCACGGTGGGGGCTCTCTTCCTTGCTTCCCTCAAAGACCCTGTTTCTGATTGCTTTCATTCCCTGGGGTACCTTCTTCTAATCCATCTGTCCATGTGCCTGTCTTCCTCGCAGATTGGAGGTGCCTCTGTCCCTTGGAGGTCGGGCGGCTGGAGTTCTTCGCCTCTCCATTCGTATTCATAAACGAGATTATGAGTATAATATGGCGGAGCAACAAAAAGGAGAAGAGGAGAAAGGAAGGCATGAGAACGGCGAGCAAAGCCGCAATCCTTGGAAATCAATGGCGGCTGCGATGGGGGGATGGTGGCATGGGGAAAAGAGGGCCCAGCAGGGATGGAATGAAGACGAGGGAGAGCAGAAGGAGATGGAGACGGGAGTGGAATCCGACAGCCCGCGAGCCACACCAGATGCTGCTGTCTATCATGAAGGAGGGAACCATGATATATGAAGGGATGCCGGCTCATTGCCAGACTCATATCGTCGGAAACAGGAGGGGGAAAGAGTGGGATGTAGGGGGAAAGGATGAGGGAAAGCAAAGCCGAGACGCAAGAAAATAGTGCGCCAGAATTTACTGGTGATGGAAATCTTAGAAATCTTAGGGTTTACATGAAAAATGATTTTGTGACGTAACCCCCACAATACCAACAAGTGATACATGTACGCCCGATAGCACATATTGTTCGTGTTGCCATGACTTTTGCAAACAAATAACTAACCCTGATAGTGATGTACAGCGCGAAAATTGCTAAGAGAACCATTTTTCATATTATTACTTTATTCATCGCAAAAAAAGAGGGAAAACCTTGTCAGGATTACCTCGATTTACGTAGTATGTGAAATATTTGACTAAGGATCATGTTCACAGGCACGTGCAGGGGCT
Organism: Nannochloropsis salina CCMP1776; assembly: GCA_004565275.1. Taxonomy (NCBI): domain Eukaryota; class Eustigmatophyceae; order Eustigmatales; family Monodopsidaceae; genus Microchloropsis; species Microchloropsis salina. The sequence continues at coordinate 1,359,344 of SDOX01000006.1, forward strand.
TACTGCCCCATTCAGACAATGTCCACTCCAAATCTCTACAAAGCGAGACTTTTGATGAGGCGCTCGGGGCATTTTGTGTGCCTCCGAGGAGATTTTACGTCGATTGCCATTGAAAATATTGAAAGCAGGAGGACAAGCCACGTGCGACGTACTCGCTCAAACGAGCATCTCCAAGGGCTTATCCCTTCTAAGACGACCTCCCTGGACTACCCAAACAAAAAATAAACTGCACGCCTACGACTCCCAATCCAATTCTACAGAAGGGGGCTTTCCAGCAAGCTCTGTGCGTTTTCGAGGCGTGGATCATTTTCCCGAAAGCTTCGTGGTCCTCTGTGGCCGGTGGAAGGGGAAGCAAGCTCTGCCATAAAATAGCACATTTCCTCCTGTAGCACTCCCTCGCTCCGACCTTCCCATCGATAGCGGCAGAATGTTTGGTATTAAAAGGCATAGAAACCACTCCATGGATGAAGAGGCAGGATACGGAAGGGAGGAGGGGAATCGTTTGGGTGGTGTACGTCCCGACGACCAAGCAAAGGAGGGAGTGGAGCTAATTGATCATCATCACAGCAAGATGAGTGACTTACAGGTAAGGTTGGAAAATAAGAGAAATATGGGGGGGGGGAAATGGAATAGGCAAAGCAAAACATTCGTAAGCAAGTTGCTCATCATGTGAAAGGAAATGTGTCTGAACCACCCTGGTCTGGCTTCGGAAGCTTGACTAGGAGTGAGGTGAAGGCAAGAATGTGTGGTATGGTCCCGACCAAGCGCTGCCACTGAATTATGATGTCGGAGTGTCCCACAGAGACTAGATCAAGGAAGCTAACTATGTTTTATGATCATGGGACATCGTTTTCGCGTCAAACAGGACACACATCGAGCGGCCGACGAGAGCAGCGAGGAAGAGGAGGAGGAAGAGGACGAAAACGAGGAGGACGAGGAGGAGGACGAGGAGGACGAGGAGGAGGGTGGCGTGAGGAAAGGGAGAAGAAAGGCGGGGGGGACGTGGTTTAAAGGGTACACGTGAGTGCTTGGGAGGAGGGGATTGATGAAGTGGCCAGGCATAGGCAGCGGTTGGGGAATGTCGAGGGTCTCCTAGGATCGGGACAAATGCCTAGATCACAGAACGTGCTGGAAGATAATAGACGCCCGTGACCGCGTGCGATTAGCCTTCCATTTAATCGCGTCCTCACTCCTTTCTCCTTGCCCTCCCTCCATCCCTCCCCTCCCTCGCAGGCTGGGCCTCACCTGGATGGGCATCGGCCTGGTGGTGCTGGCCGTGGCCGGCATCCTCTATAAGGCCTTCCCAGAGCTGTACAAAAGGAAGCTTAGGGACAAACTGGTCGTCACGAGCATGGCGCAGGTGGGGCGGGCGGAAAGGAGGGGGCGGACGGGGGGGGGAGGAGAGAAAGGGAAGGCGTCGAGCTTGGAAACCACGCAAGTGTCGAGAGCCTGGTGGATGTCACCTGGTATTCGCTTGGTGTATCGGCGGCATGGAGAGAGGGAGGGTGGAGGGACACATTAATTGAACACGTACGCTTTATCAAGCTTACGTCCAGTCCTTCGGCGACTCAGGTGCCGCGGTGTCCTGTACTCGCTCTTCTCTTGACCGCCCTCCCTCCCTCTCTTTCTCCCTCCCTTCCTCCCTCCTTCCTTCCCCCCCCAGGCGGAAGAGACGGTGGGCTGGCTGGGCGACGCCAGCCTGCACACCCCCACCCACATCGGCCTGCACTTCTACAACCTGACCAACGCCGCCGACTTCTTGGGCGGGGCGCTGCCGGCCTTCGAGCTCGTTGGTAAGATAGGGCGGCAAGACGAAGGGGAAGGGGAGGGGACGGCTGCACGGGGCCCGTAGTAAGAGGGAAGGCAGGGGGCCTTGTCGTTCTCGTTCCGACGACCTCGTTCCCTCCCTCTCTCCCTCCCGCCCTCCCTCCCTCCCTCCCTTTCTGCCTCCCTCCAAGGCCCTTTCACCTACCGGCAGTTCAGGCGCCGGACGGATGTGGTCTTTGCCCCCGACGGCTCCTACGTGGACTTCACAACGAATTTCAAAGCCGTGCTCCAGCCGGAACTCACTTTCGGCGGTAAGATCCTCCCCTTTCGCCGCCCCTCCTACCTTATATCATCCTCTTTCGCCATTTTTCTTGGCTGTACGAGCTTGAGTCTTCTCCGAAATCGACTGGCTTTCCATCCATACCCTCCAGTCACCCTTCCTCTACCCCTTCCTCCCTCCCTCCCTTCCTCGTTGTCTCCCTCCCAGGCACGGACAGCTGGAATATCACGAGCATCAACACTGCGTACGCGACGGGCGTGGCGCGAAAACTGGCTGAAAGCAACATGGTTCGCATTGGTAAGAGGAAGGAAGGAAGGAAAGGCGGGAGGAAGAAGCGGTGAGACCTGGCGAAGATCGATCGCTCGCGTCGAGCTCGTTCTCACCATTGTCAAGTCGCCTCTTTTTCTTTCTTCCCTCTTCCCTTCCTCGATTTACCTCTTCCTCCCTTTCCCATGCTCCAGGCGTGCCTCGCATCCTCTCTCCCTTCCGGGACAAGGGGCTGCCGCAGCTCTCTTTGGATATAAGGGCGCTCACGGTAGGCGGGTGGAACGAGCGCGAGGGAGACTTGGCGGCGGCGGCGAAGATCTTGCAGGACACCATGGGAGGTGAGGAAGGGAGGGAGGGAGGGAAGGAGGGAAAGAGGGAGGGGGGGGAAATGAATGTCATCAACATACTATTTGAAATAGGCAAGGGGCGTACGAGAGGAAGAAGGCAGCTTGGTTTTTGAGATGTGTGGAAATGCACGAAGCACCTGTATTCCCGTCCACTTTGCTTTCTTTCACGTGATGATTTGCGGTCCTGGAGAGTCGCTCTTTGACGGATGCAATGTGTGATAAAACTTCGTGTTCCCACCGAATCACGGTGCCATTCTAGTGACGAAAAAGGCTTTCTGCCCTAACATTCCTCATCTTTCCTATTCGCTTCCTGGCAGCTGAAACCTTCGCCCTCCAATGGGCTCGAGGAGGCTTTGGGCCCGAGAGTCTTCCTGCCCTGACGGCCGCCCTCGGCGCGGACGCGGCGGACGTGGTAGGCGTTGGGATGGGCTCTGGAGGGGATATCGTTTGGAGGTCTGGGGAAAAGTAGGGGAGAAGATTCGTCGGTCGATCATGCCCGCTGGAGCTGCTCTTTCACGTTGCCATGGGCCATCAAAGAGGAGAATGTCAAAAAAGTGAGTGATCACATATCGGACCCTATCCTTCCTCCTGCCTCTTCTAGGCGTATATTCGGGCCCTGCTGGACACTGACAAGGACCTAGGGATCTCCTCCACGGCTGCCGCACAATTTTGGGACGAGACTCAAGACTTCTCTCTCGTGGCCCTTAACACACCGTGCGTCCCTGTCCGCTTCCTCCCCTTCCTATCCCCTTTCTTCCCTCCCTCTTCTTCGTCATCCCCTCGCTTTGTCCTCCTTCGTTTTCTCTTTCCTTGCTAGCTTTCTTGTCATGCCCCTTACCTCCGACTCTACTCATTACCCATGACAGGGAAGCCCAAGCCCGCCGAGGCCTGCTCCTCTACACAGGGTCGCCGGCGGGACGGGCAGCAATTCCTAAGGAGGTGGGGGCGGGGCTGACTGACGCTCAAGTGGACGAAGTAGCGGCCTACGTGATGCGGATTCTGAGTGCCCCTGAGGTGAGCCGCTCATTCGACATCGAGAGATTTTTCCTCCCCCCGTGGAGCCGAAGGCGTGGGAGTGGCACGAGACGGGAGCTTTGCCCCCTCAGCCTCGTCAGGGCGCTTGATCCTCTCTATCGGCCTCCTCTGGTCTCGAGCCTCGACCTCCGTTCCTTTTCGCGTGCTCAACTTTCCGTCTTTTTCCTTCCCGCTCTTTCCTTCCTTCCCTATAGGTGGAAGCCAGGGTCCTGAAGGCAGTGGGACTGGACGAGGCTGTCTACCCCACGGTCGATGCTCTGGTGATGCGGCAGGTGAGAGAGGGAGGGGACGGGAGAAAGACTGAGTGGTAGCGGCTAGCACGGCGTTGTCATAGGGTTAGGTGCAGGTAGGTCTCGATCGTGCCTGAGCGCGAATGTGCGGGTGCGTGCTGGGTGGTGGCATGGGAATTCTGGCTCACGTCCCTTCGCTCTTTCCCATCCGATTGGCTTGGCTAGTTTACCATGGCAGACGTCCTGGGCATATTGGGCGGCGCCGCCGAGGCCCTCCAAGGGATCAGCCTTCCTCAGGTCAATCAGGGGAACATCTACGTGGAAGAGTCCTTGACTCCCGGTCCTGGTGCGTGCTTCCCTCTTGGTCTCCCCGCTTTCACCGGTGTCTTATTTCGTAGATTCCTGCCAATGCTGTGTCGCCTGGTCCTTGCTTCTTCCTCCTCGTCTTTCCATGTTTTTCCCTTCCTATGTTGTCTTGTGCCGCCACACTCCTCGCCGTTCACTTCCTCTATGCACTTGCTGCCCCTGTCGCGTCACTTTTTTTTGTCATGGCCTCTTCCGACTGATTTGGCTCTTCCGTCCAGTCCCTCTGTATCCCTCTTAAATTGTTTCGTTGTTTTCCCCCTCAACCATCTCTCGTCTCACTCCAGGTTATTGCTCTTTTTTTCACTGTTAATGTCTTACTTCTCCCCCCTTCCTCCTCTACTCTTTTTATGACCTCACTAGCCACAGAGGCCGTCCCTATGATTGAACTGGGCTACATCCTCCGGTCAGCCAAAACCCACGCTTTCCTTCCCGCCCCTCCCTCCCTACCTACCTGGCTCCCTCCTGCCACTCCACGCTCGGTCGCGGAGCTGGAAGCACAAGGCTGGGGGGATGTTGTGAAAGGTACGAAGGGAGGAGTCGGGTGGGAAGGGGGATGGGCAGGGGACCAATGCCTCATACCCGGAAGTATGCGCACAACGACTCGGCAGTCCCTGTCAGTGACACCCCGCGGGTTTTATTTATCCCTCCCGTCGTCCTCACCGCTTTCTTCAGGGGAATGTATCTTCGACGTCCTGCTGACCAACCGCACCTACTTCGAGAACGCCGTACTGGGTATTCCTGCCTTCCTCCTAGAGGATGATTTTACCCACCTCCACGCCAGCATGGTACGCGCCTCCCCCCTCCTCTCACTCTTTATCCCTCCTCCTCACCGCTCACCGGTCCCGTCCTGCTTCACTCCTCTCACTCTCTCTTGCCCAACTGTCCAGTCGTCTCCCCTCGTCCTCGGTGGAGTAGAGGAATGTCTGGCGGTGGGGCCCATGCTGGGGGATGGAACCCGCGCCCCCACGCCTGATTGGGCGGATTTGCAGGTGAAAAAGGGAAGGGGGGGGAAGAAGAGACCGAGGGATGATATATTTTGCCCAAATTCAATGACCAAGTACTGGATTGTCCGCCCTGACATTGAAAGAGGAGGGGAAGAAAGGGGGATAAAGAGAGATTACTATACGCAGAAGACCAGGGTCAGTTTTACCGGTAGAGGCGCTTGAAGCATTAAACTAGTCGCCTCTTTAAAAGATTATGATGTACCTCACACTCCGTCATCACGCTTCGGCCGTTTACAGACTTATTTGAATTTCGTCGGTAAATCGTCCATCGAGCCACTATTTCGCTTCATCGTGATCAACAACAACGGCGGCCTCGTCTCGACGCGCACCGTCAAGGAACTCGCACTCGGGCACCAAGAGCCGCTTTTGACTCTCTCCTTAGGTACGAAGGGAGGGTGAGAGGAGACGTGAGGGGAAGGAGAAGCATTGTGGCCCTCTTTTCGTTGTCTCTGTCGTCTCCTTTTCAAAAAGGGTGCCACACTTTGTTGGTAAAGAGTGATTGAAATTTTGAGAACGTAGCCACTTACGCGTGAACGAGAAAATGCAATATCAGATAGAAATGAAGGGAAAGTTTTTGTCATGTTTCAAGACTTTTCCATGTAGCATGCAAGAGCAAGAGCTGATGCAATGACTGTGATTTGCCCTTATCCTGGGATATATTGACTCACAACTCTGACTTTGCCACGCAATCTTCTCCTTACCAACTCCTTTCCTGACCCATCCCTAGGCGCAGACGCCCCCTCTGCTTTCTACTCCCTCCTTTCCAATACAGAGGGACCTTTGGACGCCCCGCACGCCTTCTGCACCTCCTCGGCGGACGTGAATCATGCGCTCTATGGATGTTTTCTTGACACGGAGGCTTCCACTCCCACCAAGAGCGTCTACAGGAAGGTACTAACTCCACTTTCCTCTATCTCAGACCCCGCGGGGCTTTGTCGCTTGTCAAGCTTTGGGTGTGCTTTTTCTTCAATGCATGCGGGAATGAATGCCAAGCACGTCTCACCATGCCTCCTCGAACCCGCTCCCACTTTTCCTTCTCCCTCACATCCTTCCTGGGCCCCAGACCCCGAGCCGGTATGCCACTGGCAAGGCCGACATCAGCGACGTCCAGCAGCTCCAAGCCTACGCGGGGCTGACGGGAGACGTCCCTGTCATGTATCCATCCGGTCAGCGAACGCCCGTGGCGGTGAGTAGATGAGGACCCAGGAGGGCGGAGGGGGGGCCGAAGTCTTTGACTAGTCACCTCGGACTCGAGGCACGATAAAAGCTTACACGATGCCGTGGTTGAGAAGCACAATGCTGACAAGTTCTCCTGCCTTGACCTGTTCTTCTCTGCTTCCTGCTTCTTTCCCCCCCCCATCTTTTTTAGATGCCGGACGCGGTAGCCGAGCTCGCCTCCTCCATCCCCCTGTCTACTTCCCTTCGTCGAACTCAAACAGAAACATCCCCCCCCCCCGAGTCCATCAATGCTTCTTACTCCCCCTCCGCAATTCAGCGAGGCTTCTCTACGGGAGAGCAGTTCCCTCCTTTCCTCTTGCAGGTGAGAATTGCCTTCACAGTGGGAGCAGGGACGAATTGGAAGTAAAGGGGGCGCTGTAAACCTCCCAAGTACTGGGACACGAGCTTTCATTGTGCCGATGAGACTCACTATGACTCTTTTCCTTCCCTCCCCCAGGACTTACCCTCGCCGCCCCCTCTATGGGTGCTGCGGTTAAAGGGGCCAATTGTCATCCGATTTTCCTACACCAACAACACCAAGGTGCGCCTCCTTCCCCACTTTGCTACAGCGCCGGTCCTTTCCGACATTTTACTTTCATGGATCCACGCGTGTAGCATTCGGCATGCGGGAGGTGTTTTTCAAGAACTCATGACCCTTTGTCTTCTTTCTGTCATCCAGCGCCATGGCATCCCCCTCCGCCGCTTTACCCTCTCGCAAGACCTTTTTGAGGCTCGAGACGACCTCGCACTCGTCGATGTAGGGGCAGGGGAGCTCGCCGTTAGACAGAGTACCTTTATGAATGTGACGTTGGGGACTTGGATGCCTACGGTGAGGAGAGGGGAAAAGAGAGAGGGACTGGAGGGAGGACAGAGAAATGGGAGGACACCTGTGTGACAGTAGATGTAGGATGCTTTATGTCGATGGAGAGAGTCGGTTGAAGGCCTGCTGATGAGGTTGATTGCCTCCATTTTCCTTGAGCTTCCTCCTTTGAGCGCAAGCTCCTCGCATTCTCATGCCAACACATCCCATCCCTTGCCCGGCGCTCTCCAGTTCATGGCCGACTCCCCCTCTGCCGGTTTCCAGTTTATGCCCGCGTTTGCTGCCTCTTCCCCACAAGTCTTGGAGCAGGCCGAGGGGATGGAGGGTACTACTTACATCGACGTGGAGCCCCTGACAGGTAGGAGACGCCATAGTAAGGGAATCAAGGGACCGCCGCACGTCCTAATGCAGCGTCACTCTTACTCGAATAGGCAAGAGCTTGTCCCGGCGCACGCAGGCGCAGCTCTCTATTTCCACCTCCTCTCCTGGCTCGGGCGCCTACGATCTTTTCTACGATGAGGCCTACAAGGGTCCGTTCCTCCCAACGGTCTTTATGGTCACGGAGACCTTCCTGGATAGGAGAGATGCGAGCGGGATTAGGGCAGCGCTATACACACCTGGTGCGTTGGCGCTTGCTCCCTCGGCAGTTTATTATCTTGTGATCAAGCATTTTAGACTCGCAAGCTTTTTTTACGAGCTTGTCTCCTCTCTCACTTCGAAAATTCCTTCTTTTTTCCCACTCCCCCTTCTTCCTAACCTCCCTGATGTGCAGGCAAAGTTGTGAATGGGATCATTTTGTCGGCCATCCCTGTGGGAATAATCATGATCTTATTGGGGTTGGTCGTATTAGGCAAAGAGTGGAGAAGAAAGAGGAGCAGTAGGATAAAATAATTTAGTCTAAGGGGAAGGGCAGACGGATTGTATAGCATCGGACCGAAGGAGCTGTTTATACATTTTGGCCGGCATGGGACTGAACCCGTCACACTGACTGCAGGATAAGATACTGAGGATTGGTACAAACATTTGATGTGAGATCTGTATTCTTTATAAAAACAGCCAGCCATAGCTGCTGCCAAGGTTCATGACATAAAGCAAACTTTGCGTGTGTTGCCTAAAGGAAAATATGCCGGAGTAATTTTGCGGAACTAACTCTTAGCATTGAAGACTACGGTCTGCCGTACGCTTAGTTCTTCACTCACGGTGTGTCTTTGATGAGATATTGCGAGTCGAGTTCCGTTGCTTCACATTCGAAGCGGCATTTAAAGAATATGAGGTCGCTCGCGCAAGCTGTCGTCCATTTACGACAATAAAATCTTGAACTCTTCATATTCGATTTCGCCGGATCTTAGGTTTAAGTGTGAGAAGAAAGCGAAATGAGTTGCATAGTTGGAACATATGCCCAGATCTGTATTCATTTCGCCTACTTCCTCTATCATCCATTTCTATGCTTACCCATTCGAGTCGACTTTGTTAATCAATTCCTCAATATCAATCATCAGTCCGAAGTCTTTTTTTATTATATGTACCAAATTTTCCCGCTTGACATGTCCTTTCTTGTCGGCGCGGCCTCCACATGCGACAAACGCGTCTACCATGTCCCCGTCGTCATCAAATGACAATGCTCGTACTTTCTGCAATTCAATAATTCGTAAAATCTGGCCAAAATCAATTGATCCATTCATTCCCTCGTCTACGTCGGCAATCATCTGGAACAATTCCTCTTCCGTCGGTTTTTGCCCCAAATGCTCCAGCACTCCTCGCAGTGCGGCCACGTCCAATGTTCCAGTTTTGGCCGTATCAAAAATTATGAAAGCTGCACGGCAAGCATCAATTTCTTCTTGACTCAGAACCATTGCTATACTAACGAATGAGTGTCATATTTTCCTCGTGAGATATTTTTTTGGGTCGAAAAGTTTTAAAAAAATGTCGTAGGGTGGGGAGGTCGGGCGAGCTCGTAGCAGTAACGGTAGTAGCGAGAGACGTGGAGTCTCGTCCAACATGTCCCTGCTCTCCTTTCTAACAGCCTCCGGAACCCGGCCTTCTCTTCCACCATTTTCGAAACACTGTAGAGAGACTCCGTCAGCCTCCAGGGAGGAGCAACTTCACCTCCACGGAGGCAAAGGTCGTCGATTGTCTTCCACTCATTCGGACCGCAGGAGAGGAGTTGCTGGGCCTGGTAATCTTCCTAGTGGTAATGATCTACAATCTCTACATATTCGACCGTCGGGTGAGTAAATTAGAACTATCATGCTATTTCTTTCGGATCCATCTGATCTCATCCTCCTTGCGTATGCCTCGCTCCTTAGGGCGCGTGCCTCTTTTACAGGGAATGGTGCCGGCCTCTCAACACCCTGGCAGAGGATCCTGAGGAGGAGAAAAAGCTCATGTTCGGCATGCTATACTCCATCAAAGGACTAGTTGCGGCGTTAGGAAGCAAGGTGAGCCATAATCTTCTTACTAACAACTTAGCTTCTGAAATTATCATCTCTGTTGCAGAAATAGGAAATAAATCATGTCAAGAGCTGCGCACTAAGCATCTTCTTTGACATGAATCCCGACAGAATGCTCCGTCATCCTCAGACGGTTTGAACCATTTACGAACAAATGCGTACACGTTGCACCATTTCGAGACCTTAACGGGCCTCCGCTTCGTGCTCAACACGGACAACTCGATTGTAGATATGCGAGGGCACTTGAGGCACATTTATTCAGGTCAGTGGAGATACGCGAGAAGACACTAGCGGCTCTTGATACGAATCGTGTATGGGCTAGTTTACTGTCCTATTCACAATATCCTTATTCTCGGCAATATTTTTTCCAAAATTCGCACTTTGTCAAAGGGATTTGGGTGCAGCATGTCGTGCAGAACCCTCAGTACAAGATAGGAGAAGGAGGGAGTGCCGGCCGTTTACCCCCAGCATTCGCGCAAAGTTTGGAGCAGTATGTGACAAATTTGCCGGGATTCAAATAGTGCAGGAATGACTTGTGTACAGGTGGGTGCTGACACGTCCCACAACAAAGTAACAATACGGAAAATGCAGAGGTTGGCAGCATTGCTTCATTTGGAACCCGTAATTATACATTATAATTTTGCAGCTTCCCTAACCTTCTTTTCGGGCATTATTACCCTTAGCCAATCACTTTACTACGCTTCTTTGCTTGGTAGTCCTTCCTCTCTCTTCACTCCTTTATCTTATATTCTTGATTTCTACGTTTGAGCTGGAGGGTACGTAATTGTGTTTAATACTATCTCTACGCAGGGCACGTTGGAACAAAGCTTTGGCCTCGCAGTAAGAGTGATTGATGCTAACGGAGAGATGAAATTGACATGAAAAAAAATGTCGACCCTGCTAATACTACACTGTTTCGGGTCAATGCTTTTATTTTAAAATATACCCTTTAAGCAGTCTTTAGAGGACCTCATGTTTTCAAAGCTTATTTGGACTTGACCCATTCCATGATTGGCATTAATATTTGTTTTGACCACATAAAACGTCTACATATCTTGATGTTAAATCTAAAGTATGATGGTGGAGCATTGCTTCACACGACAATCACCGGGACCCCTAGAAAGGTCACAGGGAGCCATGCAGCGAGTCGGACTTATTGAGATATCTCCGAAAGAGCAAAGTACTTGTTCGCGGCCCTGCCGAGTCTTCAACTCTGGAAAGGCCCACAGCGGGCACGTGCCTGGGTGCATTCCCACGCATTTGGGCTAAATTTCTTACGCACAAGCTGACATGAAAGTCATTTAATGCTTGCAGAATTTTTTTCTTTGCTTGTCTCTTCTTGTGGTAAGCCGGCTTGAACGTCGTCCGATTAGTGCCTTGCTAGTATGAGCCTTAGCCCACCCGTCTCTCATACATTTTATTGACCCACCCACAGAATATATAGACATGCCACCCCTACATAGGATTAGTGCCGCTTGTGTTGCAGTAATGGTCGCCATGGTGTCTCGAATTACCTCTTCCTACGCATTAGCCACAGACATTCAGGATCCTCTGGTGCCTTCCGATTTCACACAAACAAGTACGTGCCCACATTTGAGAATAGACTTTTTTTCATATCGTGTATAAGTAACAAGCTCTACTCAAAGATTCTATCTGCATTTTCTTCTTGCTTCTTGCTGTGGCCCGGATATCTTAAAGAAAGCCTGTGCTCTAGTCACAATGTTCTTCGGATCTGTCCGACCTCCACTCTTGCGACACATTCCCCCATCAGTTTCCCTCTCTAAATTTAGATATTCCGCACACTTTTCCTCGGTGCAGGTTGCTCTCGTTCTTCTAAAGCGGCCAATATTATGGACTGTACATATGAAGGCCATCTTATACACGTAACAACTGTCGACGCACATACAAACGTGGAAGCACTGGGCTCTAAAATATGGAGTGACTTGTCGACAGGAGAGATGGAAGTGGAGGCACCTGGATTCAAGTTGAGATGTTTGATAAGTAGAGGAGAAAAGGATTTTGATGACCAACCTTGTGAGGTTGACACGTCCTGGAGACGGAAGCTTGACGCAGATTATTCCGTGGAAGCATCAGAAGTGCCCGCCTCCATGGCATCTCCATCCTTACCGGAGCATCCTTCTTTCGCGGTCTCGCTTCTTCGTGGGGCGCGTACCCTGGAAGCTAGCACCGACCTGGCCGGGCCCCAGCCGGCGACTCAGCCGTTTGACTGCCGAAGGACAGCAGCCGGTCGTAATTGCACGAACGCAGGGGGACAGTGGGCACATGTGGAGAGGAACGAAGACGGCGGCACGCACGTGACGGCGCCCGGCGTGGACATCAGGACGGGGGGGGAAGGCGGGGGAGACGTGCGGGTGGACGCCTGGGGGTTCCATCTTGTATGCCGAAAGGAGGGTGCGACAAACAAGACCACCTGTGGGGCCAGCAACGACTGGTTTGGAAAGGGTGGGGCGGGACGCACGGGCGATGGGCCGGCTCCGGTCTCGGCAGCCAGGCCCAGGGGGCCGGAGGAGGACGTGCCCGATCCTGTCATGCACTTAGCACCCCAGCACCGGGCGGACAGACCCGCGGGAAGCAGTGGCAACCAAGGTAGGGGCAGTGAGGTTGGGAGCAGGGGCATGGCTTCTGGCAGCTCCACGACCATCACGGACGGGCCTTTCGACAGGTTTCAACCGGCGTCTCCTGCTGGCACGGTGGGGGAAAGGCTGACTACCACACTTGGACAAAAAGTCTCTAAATCGGGCACTGTTGCATCAAAAATTCTGTCTAAGGAGATAGAAAGCGCCTCCGCTCCGGCCACGATTCTTGTCGGGGTGGTAGAGGACCCTCCCCCACACCGTCCGTCGCTTGCACCAAAGTCTCCCTTACATGGCTCGACCGCTCCTTCCACCCCCGACCCCAGGGATCCCCTCTGGGTGTCGAACCCGAAGAACTGTACGCGGGCTTTCAAGGGGGAAGGGAAAGACTGCTGGGATGACGAGCACTGGGTAAACGGACGCACGGGCACGAGTGGAAGGAGGGAGGGACCCGGAGGAGAGAGTGGGGTGGAGGTAACTAGTGCAGGCAGGGCCGATTTGCCCGTATCCGCGGGCGTTGAAAAGGAAGATAGCGATGCGACAGATGCTGGGCGAAGATAAGACGTGACACAGTAAAGAAAATGATTGTGGTCGGCCCCATGCAATACGTCGTGGGAGAGACGCTCTACCTTGAGAGAGGACCGCGAACACAGACGTGAGAGAGGAGGTTTCATGAGGCGACAGGGTGCTGGTGGTCGGTTGACAATTTTTATTGGATGTGAGTGGTCGGTTGACAATTTTTATTGGATGTGAGTTACCTCCTTTAAAATGTTTAGAGGAAGATCGCCTCTGTAGAAAGCAATATTCAGGCAGAAATGATTGTTTTGGCATGGGAAAAGGTCACACGGACCTTGTCATCTTGAGTCGTTGACACAATAGCGAATTTTGTTAATAGATGTATGTTTGAAAGTGGGAAAGTGGTGGCCCTTCTCATCGCGAGGTGAGAAAAGCATACATGGAACGACACTCAAATCATGCAAAGGAAGAATCACTTATCAATGAGGGAAATGCGCCTCAATTTTTCTTTCCGCCATCTTCTACATGCACGTGATCATCTCAAATTTCTTTTAAAAGATTGCCTCGTTGTCACCACCTCCTTCGTCGCCGTCATCCATCCCGTCGTAGCCATCGCTCGCGTAGTGATTCATGGCATAGTCATCATCCTCGTCAACCTCCTCCTCCTCTTCTTCCTCGACCAAACCCTCCTCCTCCTCCTCCTCTTCTTCTTCGTCTTCGTCCCTTTTCTTGCTCCTCAGATTGTTGCCAGAGACAGGGTCTTTTTCATCGAGCTCATCTTGAGTGAGCTTTCGCTTCCATTTCTTCGTACCACTTACTTCTTCTTCCTCCTCTCCTTCACCTACGGCTTCTTCTTCCTCGTCCTCCAATATCACCCGGCACCTAGGCTCCTATGAATTATGGCAGACAAATAAAATAAATTTAACTCAAATATGTGAATGCTAATTTGTTAATCCCTTTTCCAGACACGCACTTTTGCTATGGTCGCCGTCGCCGCGGCCTCCTTGCCTCTATTTCGAAAGCCAGTTTTAGTCAATGCTTTCTCCCCTCTGCGGGGGATCGAGGATTTTGCACGAGGGTAGAGCTCAGATGGAATGTAGACCGCACTATCGCTCTGTAAGACAAGTGACAGGATAAACAAGAGATATGCGGCACTAGTAAGTTCAGGCTAAGATTTCCTTGGCTTAGGCGACGGGAAGGAGACAGAAATCCTCCATTAAAGTCCTTCTCTACCGGCAATGAATCTTCCTTGTGTGACCATTAGCCACACGTAAAGTACGCGACCGAACAAAGTCACCGCCATTCCCATGGGCCCTTGCACACGGACCTTGGGCTCCGGCACGTGGATGACCTCCCACAGTGACGCAAGTCTACTTCCTTTCACGCCGTCCTTCTCTGCCTCCGGTCCTCTGCTTCCATCGTTTCCAAGAGTTCCTCTATATCTATCTGAGTAGCGAGTTATCTCCTTCGTTACAGTTGCAGCGCGTGCAGCGGGTTGAAGGTAATAAACCGAATGCTGCCACCAGTGCACTGAAATGGGAGAGATGAAGGTGGATAATGATACAAAAGGTTGGACACATGGTATAACATGTAGGACTTGTGCAGTTCTACATCCGTAAATCATTGAACGAAGAGTACTTGGCATGCTACTTGGTATAAGACCTCCCATCTCCACTACCATCTCCCACGTACCTAACTCTCTTTGCGCCTGAATTTTTATTCCCTCATCCTCCGTCAACGGCCTGGGCGGATATATAGGAATATATGGGTAGGAAGGCAGCGGTTCCTGTTGTGTAGAGCCGGAAGCGGCGCGAGGATCTAGCCCCATCTCCTCTGCTGTGTCTCGCAGATGGTCGAGCGCTGTGAGACCTCCACCGCCGGGCACTCCACCCCGTCCTCCAAAACGTCCACCGCGGCCCCGCCCCCGCCCCATCATCGCTCCTCAAAGTAGATACTAGGCTACTGTCCTTGAAATGAGCACAAAAATTGCGTGAAAAAGCGGACCAGAGATGTGAGGAGGTAGTCGCGATGAGAAAGGGAAAAGGAGTGGATTTCCAAAATATTTACCCTTCCAAATAGACATTTCGCTCATCATTTCCGCGTCGCTTACAAAAAATCCTCTCAATACATTGTGTCGCTATGCCGGAGGCTCATTTATACGAGTATTTGGGAATCTAGCTGATAATTGTTTACCACCTGGGGGAGATTTCCCCGTTCCGAGCCACTGCTAGAGCAACTTACACCATGGGTTCATGGGCCTCAAGACAGATCTTTACCGCGCAGAATGTACATAGCTGCATGTGCCGATGATACACACTAAAAAACGTATTTAATCGAACGTCCTGCTTAACCAACAGGTGCAAGCTGCCGGGATTGGCGTTTCTTGGCAACGCACCTTCAAGTCATGGAGGACCTTCCAACTGGCGTTATGCCAACAGCCGCCGCGGAAACGCTACCTGTAGAGATCCTTGATCCAAACGTGACTGTTCTTCCGGTGAAAAGTGAAAGTCTGGGTGGTGGCGAGGTTCATGCGGAGAGCATGGGCACACGAGTCCGCAAATCCAGCTCCACCACCGTGGCGAGCAACAAAATGGGCCCAGGCCTCGGCAAGTCATTTTCCTCATCAACTCCCAGCGTGTCGACAACGGTGCCTAATGCAGTCGCACCTGTTGACACATCGTATAATTCTCTCTCTACCGCTACTGCTCTTGAAATCGCCTTTGAATTCTGGTCGGGACTGGATCTATCAGGTGCTTGCCGTGCGGAGCTCGAGCGGCAAGGGCGCGAGCTCAAGGAGGCAAAGGAGGGCACAATAAGAAACCGAAAACGCCTGACGGAGGCGACGAAGGAATGGAAGAAGAAAGGTGAAAACAATAGAAGTGAGTTTGAAGTCTTGCTGAAAGCCTACCAAGAGGAGATTGACAGGCTGACCAGACGAGCCAAAGGCGCGGATGCTGCCTTCGCTAGTGCCTATCAAGTCCTGCACCAGGCGCCGGACCCCACGCCCTTTCTCGACGAAGCCAGATCCGATAATCGGACTGGGGCTACACTTAAAGCCGAGCTTGAAAGGCTTCAACAAGAAGTGGATGAATACGAGGTGGAGTTTCGGAAGCTCAAGAATCAAGACGTCACCATTCGCAGGCTGCAGGAGAGCCTGACCGCGTACGAGCAGGGAGCGGCGGGAGATATGGCAGCATCCATCGAGTCAGCACGGGTGGAGATAGAAGCCTTGGCGAACGCTAGGGTCTGCGAGGCCAAAGAGCGGGAGAGGCGCATGGAAGGTCGTTTGCGGGTGGCGGAAGCGGCAGAGGCAGCGGCGGAAGGGATGCGGGCTCGCGCCCAGGCTGAACTGCTGGAGCTTGCGCGTCTGGCGGAAGAAAAGGTGGCAGCGATGACGGCCGAGGGAGACTTGCTCGTGCAGGAACGCGAACGATTCGAGGCGGAGGCTGTGGCGTTGCGACGGGAGCTTGAAACTGTCAAAATGGCAGCCAGCGAGGCAGGTAGGGACGGCGCGGACGGCCAGCCGGTCTCCTTACGATCGTCTTCTGCTTCCTCTGACACCGGGAAAAGCTGCGTGGAGGCTCTCGAAAAGGAGCTGGAGGAGATGGGGGCATCCCTCGCTGCTGTGCGCCAGCGGCTGCTGGCCAAAGAGGAAGAGTGGGCCTCGTCGCAGCGTCGCGCCCGGGAGGCGGCAGCAGCGCTAGAGAAAGAATTGGAGGAGGAGCGGAAAGCCAGGTCCAAGGCAGAGGAAGAGGCACAAGAACTGCCGTCAAGGGAGGAAGTGGGGAAACTGAGGGCGCGATTGCGATTGTTGCAGCAGTTGGGGTTCAACGGGGCGGAGGAGGAGGAGGGAGAGGGCGGGGAGGGGATGACGCTTGGAGGACCCAGTGGGACGGCAGGCAGGCGGAAGGACGCTATGGACAGGGCCCCGAGTGCCACCGAAGAGGGCGAGGTCAAGGAGGAAAGCATCGTGGAGGACCAGGGTCAGGAGGGAGGGGGGGGCACGGGTGTGGGGAGACTGCTGATGGCCAGGCTGCGGCGCATGGAGACCGAGGTCATGACGGGACGTCGCCGGATTGCTGAGCTGGAGGGGGAGCGGGCGTGCCTAGAGAACGAGAAACGGAGTGCTGAGGCCAGGGTGGTGGAATTGAGTGCGCTGACTTCCCGGCTGGAGGATGACCTGGCGCGTGTGGCCAGCAAGGGGGGCGGTGACGTGATGGCCGAGGGGACGGTCGGCTCACACTCGCGGACACCCTCAGTCCCTCCCGGCCGGGGACCGTCCTGGAAGGCGGCATCCTTCCGGGACGAGGAAGATCTAGACGTTGATATGCACGAGCTCTTGTCCTCGACGACACAGGCCGCGCCCGCCCTTGGTGCGTCCCCCTCGGCCTCCCTCGACCTGGTCCGGATCCTCCAAGCCCAGCGCGACAGGTACAAGGCGCGAACCCGCGAGCTCGAGGGCCGACTGGCGGCCGTGGAGCAAGAGTCGGGTCGACACAAGGCACAGGCGGAGTCGATGCTGCGCGACAATCTTAAGCTCTACGAGAAGGTCCGCTTTCTGCAGAGCTATAAGAAGGGGAGGGTCGGTCCAGGCGCACTCGACAGCGCACAAGATAAGAGGATGTCCGGGTTAGAACACTCGGCGCTCCATCAACGGAATGTCGCCAACGACGAGGGTAAAGAGGCTCAAGAATGCGCGCTGGAAGCGGGTCGAGTGCCGACTGGCGCAGGGGCTGCCGCAACAGAAGCTCGTTATCGCGCCATGTACGAAGAGCAAATGAACCCTTTTACCGCCTTTTCAGTCGCAGAGCGCGTCCGTAAGTATCAAGACTTGAGCGTAATCGACAAAATTACGCTCCAGACAACACGGGCGTTTCTTGCCCACAAGAAAGCGCGGATGGCGGTCTTCTTTTACGCGCTGAGTCTGCACCTGCTGGTCTTCCTGACTCTGTACATGTGGGGGCATCACCACTGCACTGACCTGCATAATCAAGCAGACGCGCTCATGGGCCACCCACCCGAGCCGTTAGGGATGCAGTCATTGTCAATGGGAAGTCATACGGTAGGAGGAGGAGCCAATCATTTGCAAGGCTAAATGAGAATATGGCTGATCAAAAACCAAAGAACAAATTAGCGTCGTCTCTTTACTGCACCCCGCTCTTTAGAAAGAAATATTCACGGTGAGCAATGATGGGCAACAATTTGTAATTGAGAAGACTATTTCGCTCTTCGTTGTATGTCTTCTTTTTGAAATGTGACATGTACTTTCTACTAGCTCTTGCCCATCACCTCTACACTGTCTGGCAATAAAGATTCACTTTGCATGTGTATTTACAAGACGGATACGTTCCCGAGTTCGATAGAGAATTGTTTCAGCAAGAGCTTCTGGACCAACACCATCAAGCGCGGATGTTCTTCCTCGAGACGCCTGAGCGCTGTCTGACTGAAGACACCGAGCTTGACAGGCGTCATCGCTCGCGCGAAGAATCGCCGGCGTTGATTTTCTAAAAAAAAGTCCACGAAGCCAAAGAGCGAGCCTGAATGCAGCACAACCTCCACGCGCCGTCGACGCCAGTCCCGGCTTCCATCTCCCCACGGGGGCAAACGGTCTGCGGCCCTCACAGGCTCCTCTCTGGCGTCCTCTTCCAGCGATTCAAGAGCCACCTCCCCAGAGAGAATGAGGTAGAAAGAGTCAGAGATGTCGTCCTTGTAGAAGATGGAATCTTCCTCGCGAAATGTCTCTTCTCGTGCGTAGTGAGCTATCATCTCCAACGCATCCTCATCAACGGAACTTGCCATCGCCGATCCAATCTCCTGTCCTTCTCCGTCCTCTTCCTCCTCCTCCAAAAGCAGTTTCCGAAGGACACTCACAACGCTCAACTCTTGCATTCCACGCAACGAGAAAGCCCGGGCTCGCAGGGAATGCCCATGAGTATGCTGCGACTCTTCAGCGAGCAAAGCCGTCTCACAGGAATCCAGCGCCTGGTGCAGGGTGGGAAAGAGGCGAGTATTGTTGTCTGCAAGCAGCCGGTTTGCCCTTAAGTAGAATTCTACGCGGACGTTGCAATTGCTGTAACAAAGAATGACCTGCACGTCCTTGCAGAGGGTTTGCAGCGGCAAAAAGCAATTCACAACACTCGACATATCGATAGCGGGCACCCGTCGGAAATCGAGTATGAGAAAGCGAGGCTTTGGGGCGTTCGCAAAATGATGGGCAGCGCCAGTACCAGACGCTTGCATTTCTTGTGTCATTGCTTCGCTGAATGGCTTCATTCCGGTCCCGTAAGTACCGGTGACTGCGGAAGCACCGCCACCAATACTCCTGCCTTCGTGGCTCGGAGGAGACGAGGGGGGAAGGGAGGAGCCAAGCAGCGCCAGAGAGGCAGCAGACGTTTGACCAACAAGCGGTGACGCTTCTGTTGCTTCCTCTTCATCCACAGCTGCCTTCTGCGCTTCCTTAGGCGCGTCAACACTCCCTCCGTGCCAGACGCGCGTCCACAAGCTGCTAGAAAGGTTACGAAAGGTCTTCTTCCTCCTCCCTGTCAAAGCATTCGACGACACTCTTCTTCCCGCAGCCTTCGTATGAGCACCTCCGGAGCCAGTGCTCTGACCGCCAGCCCACATTTCTGCCTCCTCGGTGAGTGATCGTCGGGAGTGCGTCCGAGAAGGACGATACTCCCCCGCCCCCACCATCTTTCCTTTTCCCCGCTCGGTCGATCGTTCTTTGGCTTTCCGTGAAGGGGATTGCGCTACCCCCAACAAGGATTTGATGTGCTCGAGGGTCGTGATACTGCTTCCAAAAAAAATAGCCCCGTTAAGCTCTAGCGTCAAAATCTTCCCGTGGTCGAGAAGTCTGCGCGCACCCCTTAGGCGCGCCACGCGGCTGCGTTGGCGCTGGGCCTGAGCAGTCCGGGCGGTGCTTTTGGCGTAAGAAACTATAAACATCGCCATCGAGAGCACTATCCCCAAGGCAAAGCCGGGAATAATGCCGAAAGCCACATTGCCCAAAAACGTCGTCCACAGGACCACGTACTCCTTGGCCGTCATGCGCAGCCGCGCCTCCACCAGCCACTCGAGCATCAGCTCAAAGGTAATGAAATGAAGGGTCGCAGCGAAGAAGTACAGCGGGATGTAGGACATGAGATCCACATCGCAGAAAAAGACCGCCAGCTCCGCCACGATGAGGACGAGGCCGCAGAGTCGAGAACGAGTTTGCGTGCGGTACGTGAAGATGGTCTGGGAGAAGATGTAGGAGCCCGTAAACCCCCCGCACAAACCAGCGATGAGATTGGAGGCCCCCACAGTGGAAAGCTCGTGGTTTTTGTTCAGCGGCCGACCGCCGTCCATCTCGATGGCCACGATGTCCAGGCAACTGCTGAAGGAGACGACAAAGATCATTCCCAGCAACGTGGGGAGCTGGTAGGGCACCACCCACCACTCGATCCGGCCTAATAAGTCAGGCGGCCAGACCTGATAGAGCGCTACGGAGGCCTGCCAAGATGCTGGTGCATTGGCGGGTCCCACCCAGCCGAAGTCCCTCGCCCCCTCCATGCTCTCTCCGGCCAAGAAGAGCACGCCGTAGAAGACGAGGGGCACACAGACCATGGCCACAGGCAAAGCGAGAAAGTGCTTAAACGAATGGGCCACTATTGAAAGCACCACGCCTGCCAAGATGCCTGGAAGGACCAGCACAACTGCCCGGGGATCGTACAGGGCGCTCCAAGCCTGAAGGGAGTCCAGGTCGTGGCCGACAGATAGCGCCACGCCCGCGCGGAAGCAGAAGGCTGCAATAAAGACGATTTGCCCCCCGATCACCGGTAATGGTAGATAAGATACCAGGCGTGCAAGCTTGTAGTGCCCAAGGGCCATCAGAGTAGCTCCAAGCACAGCCGTGCTCAAGCCCAATGTGACGAGGGCGGTAGAAACCACAACCTCTGCAGGCTTATCCTTTAGTAAAAATACCACACTAGTTGCAATTTTCGACAGAAAAATGAGCCCGGCATCTTGTATCTGACCCACTGCGTAGGGCAGGGTTGAGAAGAGAGAGAAAATGGCTTGATGCACGACGGACGACAGGATGAAAAGCTTGGCGAGCATGGGCATGAAGGGTTGGAAAAGGCCTTGGGAGAACACGATTTGTGCATAACCATACAGAACTGGTACGCAAGCAATCGTATTAATGCTGTACAAGTAATAAGGATTTTCGGGAAAAGAGTGAAAAAATCTTTGCTGGGAAATGGAAAGGTGAAGGTATCGTTTCTCGAATATGGACGTAGCCGCTACTCACATGCCGTAGATCACGCTGTTGAGTGGTTGCTGATACCATGATTCTTTTTCTTCTCCGTCCTTATGCGATATTTGAACTTGAACGGTGTCCTCTTTCACAAAAGAAGGCGAAGACTGTATCGACACGCCACGATGGTGCTGAGGAGGAGACAAATAGGAGGTACCTGTCATAATGCATCGCAGTGGTGCAAGTGCACCGGCTGTTCAATATCGTTCTTTAAGTCGCATAGAACCTGCTGTCATTTTACGTAGCGGTATCGAGATGACAGCATGAGTAGTCTTGTCGAGGTCGTAATCAGATGAAATTTGCGTCCACGGCGTGCGAACGCAGCCTTCGGGATCCTTGCTCGTCGCTTTCCAGCGATCAGCGAAGAGGGATGAGCTTAGGATTAGGGGGCCTATTCTGGGCATCTGTGTCCGTCGCCGAGCGTCTAAAAGAGAGGACGCAATGAAACTATTCAGCCTTTAGAAGAGGTCCGTGCCCCATTAAAAAAGCAAGCTTGAGAAGAGGGGCCTTTCATGTGCGTCGTTCTTGCGCCCTCTCCCGACGTCTGATAAGGATAGAAGCGGGTCCGGCCTTCTTAATCGACTACACCCTCTTTCGCGCCGTTCCTGATCGGTCACCAGCATTCCTCCCCACCTCCTTTGAGCCTCGCTCACATAGAGGACGCGGGAGACATGAAGAGGGTGATGCACGAAGCCCTTTCCCTCCTCCGAGAAGTCGAAGTGGAGCTGATGGCCTTCAGCGTGGCTCCGGCCGTGCGCTCACCATTTTGTTGTCAGAGGGAGAGGGGAGCCCCAAGAGCAGAAGGGAGACGAGGCAGACAGGCGAGGTGAGGGGATTGGGAGAAGACCTCCGCGCAACAGGTAGCAGATGGTCACGGATCACACCCTCGATCGCTAAACAGGAGGGCAGGGATAGGGAGGAGGTCGTCGTTCAATGAGCATCTGCGGAAGGCAAGCCCAAGAGCTGAAAATAACCTTGAGCGCATCGAAATTGGCTATGCTCCTCACAGTAGGCGGCGCCGGGTGCGAAGTGTCGCTGCATGGCCCGTAAGGTAGGACGAGGCAGCACATGGCCATACACACAAGAGAAAGCTGGGTTGTGCGGGGAGCACGAACCTGAGAACCTTGAGATTCTTTAGACGGCGACAGACGGACCACAACTTGTATGGATCCTTCCAATTTATTTATGAAAAACGCACGGCAAGAAGGGCATCGTATGACTAAAAGAAAGCTAAACACGCATATCTTTCCTGGACAATTCCTCATTGGATGAAGTGCCCTGATCAAGCGGCGAGCCTTGGTTGGATATCATGAAAGTGGGTCACCAGCGTGAAAATGACCAAGTGCATTAAATTAAATTGAATGAGGAAGAACTCGCTGGTTAAAAGCTTGTGGCAGCCCTCGCTGTTGCCTTTGTCGTCCGACCCCTCTCAAGCCCGTCTCGTCCTAATAAGCCCGGCCGCTGTAGATGTGTTTGCATATGGCTGTTCCAGATTTCTATCTATACAGGGTTCCAAAAGCTAGTCCTTGTTCTCTTCTTCCTCCACTCCTGTGGTTCCTCCCCTCTTTCTCTTTTTTGGAACCGCGGCGTGATAGGGATCGTAGTCTCGATTATGCGCCAGTCGGACGTCATGCGTGTCTCGCTCCACCCTCGCCTTCCAGAATTCCTCGGACGGCATCCGCTCGCGCTCAAGGCGCGAAACTTCCAACTTCCACTTGTCCTCGAGACGCGCAAGTTCTGCTTTCGCCTGAGCCTGGGTGCGCGGTTAGGGTTAGGGTTAGGGTTAGGGTTAGGGTTAGGGTTAGGGTTAGGGTTAGGGTTAGGGTTAGGGTTAGGGTTAGGGTTAGGGTTAGGGTTAGGTTAGGGTTAGGGTTAGGGTTAGGGTTAGGTTAGGGTTAGGGTTAGGGTTAGGGTTAGGGTTAGGGTTAGGGTTAGGGTTAGGGTTAGGGTTAGGGTTAGGGTTAGGTTAGGTTAGGTTAGGTTAGGTTAGGTTAGGTTAGGTTAGGTTAGGTTA
>SDOX01000063.1:17787-35197 GCA_004565275.1 Nannochloropsis salina CCMP1776
CCTCCCTCCCTCCCTCCCTCCCTCCCTCTCTCCCTCACCAGCCGATCCTCACGCGGGGAACCTGCTGGTCACTACGCAGGGGGGAGTCTGTCGTCCTGTCCTACTTGACTTCGGCATGACAGTGGAGATTCCGGCCCGACGTCGCAAGGTACCTCCCTCCCTTCCTCCCTCCCTCCTTCCTCCCCTCCTTCCCTCTATCCTTTCCTCGTCCTTTATCACCGCACCCGTTGCTGGCTCTGTTTCCTGTATGCAGGACCGGAGAAGCCGTCCATACTCATCCCTCCCTCCTTCCCTCCCGCCCTCCCTCCCTCCCTGCCTCCCGCTTTCCTTCAGGCCTACTGCCGGCTGGCCTTCCACGCCAGCTCTCTCGACCTTCTGGGCATGGGAAAGGCACTGAAAGAGGTGGGGTATGCCACGTCTCAGTCCGAGGCTCATCCGGAGCGTGACGCGGAGTTTTTCCAGTTTTTAATGCGTGATACAGGTAGGGAGGGAGGCAGGGAGGAGGGAGGGAGGAGGGCGTGAGGGAGGGAGGGGATGAGAGAGACAGGAGGTGAGTGAGGGAGGGAGGGAGACAGGAAGGGTACAGAAGGTGGGTGGAGAGAGAAAGAGACGCTTTGATGTTTTCTCTTTCCTTCCCTTGCCTGCATTACACTCTATTACACTGCCTCACCCTCCGTATCAGGATCGCGCGCGTCTCAACGGGAAGACGCGGAGGAATTTTTCCAACGGCGCAAGGAGCAGAAACTGGCCGACCGAGCCAAGGGAAAGGAAACCAACCGTTACATGAAAGAGGTAAAACAATGCCCGAGACTCTGGTACATGCTGGGAAAATAAACGGAGGACCGAGGTCCCTGTTTGAAAATTCAAAAATCCATTAAGACCCTTGACTGTACCCGTCTGCCCTTTCTGTGCCCGTTTCCCCAGGTTCCCCCCGAGATGTTTTTCTTGTTCCGAATGCTGGGTTTGATACGGGGTCTCTGCACTACCCTGGAGGTGAAGCTGCCTTACCTCGAGATCATGAGTTCGTATGCTCAGAAGGGGCTGGTCCTTGATTTTGACCGAAAGGTAGGGGAAAGGGAGGGAGGGAGGGAGGGAGGGAGGGAGGGAAGGAGGGAGGGAGGGAAGGAGGGAGGGAGGAAGGGAGGGAAGGAGGGAGGGAAGAGGGGAGGGAAGGGGGAGGGAAGGGGGAAGAATGATTAAGTTAACATTGACTTGTCAGTGCCCATTGGTGGGGATGGCTACATAGGGAGCGAGCTTGCTTCGACGCAAGAGACTTGCCTGCCTGCTCACCCCTCTCCTTCCTTCCAGGAACGAGCCACACGCCTCGTCTCCCTCCCTCCCCGGCCCCCGCTACCCTTGGAGGTCAAGTTGCAGCGGCTCCTCCTTTCCCTCTGTGGGAGAGATCGACTGCTCGGAGTCCAGGTCGCGGTGGTTCGACAGGGTGACGTGGTGCGTGTCTAGAAGGGAGGATATTTGTGTGTGTGGTTTGGGCCTGAATTAGATATATATATAGATAGATAAGATAGATAGATATAGATAGAGAGAGAGAGAGAGAGATAGTGGTGAGCCTGATGTAAAGATATATAAATGGATAGATACATATCCGCGTATACGGCTGATCATACCATCGTACCGCATTTCCTCCTTGCAAGCTCTGTCCTCCACGACCGAATGCCGACCACCATGCTCCTAAACCACTCACGTTGGAACCTCTACTTCTATCCCTCCTCTCAGACCCTGAACCTGAGTGCAGGCGTCTGCGGCGCCACGGACCCTCGTCCCGTCACCGAGCACACCCTCTTCCCCATCTACGACCTCGGTAATGTCTTGACTGCCCTCCTCCTCCACGTCCACGTTCGAGAGGGGATGGCTCCCAAGGGGTATGAGACGCCATTGAAATCCTTGCTACCGGCGGCACTGGCGGGGCACGTCCCGGATAACGTGCGGTTGAAGCATTTCTTGTCGTACGCCACTGGATTGCCGACGGTAAGATTAGGGTTAGGGTTAGGGTTAGGGTTAGAGCTAACCCTATACGGGGGCGGGCGTGCTATTTCTGGACGGGCAGGGGAAGGGGAACTCTTTGTCGTCCGGCGGATTCCAAATCTTTTGAATCCTAGGACCTTGATTGATGGATACATGCGCATTGCATCCTTATGAACGGCAATCTTGTGTGATGGCATGCGCGGATATATCGCCTAATGGCCCGTCATACATCCAAGGTAGGTTCCAAACCGTGTGTAACTCCTCCGAAACCTCGTCCTCTGTCCTTTCCTCCCCCAGGCCCTCCCTCCCTCCCTCCCTGCGTCCACCCTCCTCGACCACGACGCCTGTCTGGACCTACTCGCTACCACCTTTGCTTCCGTCCCTCCCCTTCGCCCCCCTGGTCGTCAGGTCCGTGCGTGGAAAAGAAGCCGAGGGTGGGGAGGTGACGTCGGAAATAGACAGTAGCATACCCCACTTTCCTTGTAAGAGGAGAGAGGTCCCGGCTCAAATTGTTGCCCTTGCCCTTGTCGTTTAATCTCATCGGTGTACCACCTTAATTCAACCAGGCCTCCTTTTCCCTCCTGGATTTCGGTCATCTGGCCACTGCCCTCTTGCACGAGAGCTGTCACCTCTCGCCGTCCTCGCTTCCCCAAGTTTTCGCCGAAAAAATCCTGAAACCGTTACATTTAACGGGCGGGGCTTTCCTGGGAGGCTTTGATCAAGGCGTTAACGGCAAAAGCAGGTACGGAGAGATGGGTAGGGAAATGTGGAGGGGCGGGGGAAAGATCAATACGAACGGATCAAGCAGGGACTCGAAGCACAAGGAATCTATCCATTGGGTTCCTCCTTCCTTTCTCCATTCCCTTTCTTTCCTCCCCCCCTCCCTCCCTTCCTCCCTTCCTCCTTCGATCCAGATCGTTGGCCGTCGTTCACAACGGATTTGCGGCACAGCTCCGCCCACTACTTTCCCTGGTGGACAAAAAGACTGATGGCGAAAAGAGTGATGGGGAAGGAAGGGAGGGAGGGGGGACAGAAACTGGGAGGAAGACGGACCAGGACGACGAGGAAGGGATGGAAGGGAGGGGGGAGGGAGGAAAGGAGGGGAAGAGGGAGGGAGGGAAGGAGAGCGACATGCCGCTTTCCTCGCCTCTGATGGAAAGAGTCCTTCGCCACCCCTCGATAGTCAACGACGCGGCGGTTCAAGTAGGGGTTCCTCCCTCCCTTCCTCTCTCCCTCCTTCCCCTTTGCCAGCACCTCCTTCTTCCCTTCTTCCTGCTCCTCACCTTCCCTCCTTCCCTCCCTCCCTCCCTCCCTCCCTCCCTCCCTCCCTCGTTCCCTTGTTCTCAGGCAGGCGTGTGCCCCTCTCTCAACGCCCTCGCCTCCGCCCGAAGCCTGGCTGTCATCATGGCGGCCTTGGGCTCTAGTACTCAGATCCTTTCACGTCGACAGCAGGTACGCCTCGTCCTCCCTCCCTCCCTCCCTCCCTCCCTCCCCCTTCCTTCTCTCCCTTGTTTTTAAAGCTTTCCTGCTCTCTGGTCACCTTCCCTACCTCTCCATCCTTGTTACATTCCCCCGCTGGGCTCCTCCTTTCTCCCCTTGAAAAGTCCCTTCCTGCCTCCCTCCACCCTTCCCTCTATCCCTCCCTTCTGCCCTCCCTCCTTTTCTCAGGACCTCCTCCGCCTCGTCCTCGCGCGAGAGAATTGTCCTCTGTACGGCAAGAGACAGTGGGGCCTGGGGCTGCAAATTGACAGAGAGGGGGTGCGTAAGGACAGGGAGGGAGGAAGGGAGGGAGGGGGGAGAGAGGAGGGGAGGGAGGAGGGGAGGGAGGGGGGAGGAATGAAGGGAGGGGGGAAAGGAGGCTGAGTGCGCAGATGCGCCCCGTCCCTCCGTCTGCTTTCCACTCTCGATAGCTCGACCCTATCGCTCCTGACATTAAAGAAGCCGCCGAAGCCATCCCAGTGCTCAGTTTCGCTTTCGCATCGTCAGCGGCCCCGTGCCACCGTCAGGATCGCCTGGAGGTTCCTCCTTGTCGACAGTTTAGAGAGACTCGTCCCAACCGCCATCCCTGCCGGGCCCCTCATTCCTCCTTCCTTTGCCTCCTTCTCTTCCTCTTTCCCTCCTACCCTTGCTCCTGTCCGCGTACTTATTGACTTCCATTCCCCTTCTCCTCTTCTTCTGGTCCCTTCTTCCTTCCCTCCCCCAGGTCCTTGGCCACGAGGCATTCGGGGGCAGCGCCTGCATGCTTTTTCCCCTCGCCCACACGGCGCTCGCCATCACCACCAACAACCTGACCTTTGACAAGGAAGGGACTCGGGAAGTGCTACGGACCCTGTGTCGGGGGTTGGACCTGCCCGTGCCCGATTTCCTCCGAAGCGGAAATGGCTTGTTCTGAAGGACATTGGCCGTCCTACTCTTTCCGCCCTCGTCGTTAGTCCTACTGTGCCTTGTCCCTCCTTGTATCCCCTCCATCCTTTCCCTTTTGCGGGACCGTTGCGTCCTGGATGGGTTGACATGAATATGTGGAGGGTCAAAAGCCTCGCTGCCGCCTGACTTCCACGCGGCAAATTACAAGTCAGCCTCAATATTTTGCCTCAAAGTTTTGGCGCCACATATTGGGTACGCACTTATTCTTTCGGTATTTGCGCTTTCTGTTTAATAATTGGCAAACAACGAGTTTTTGCATGGCTGTATCCGACCTCCCCCCCAAGAAAGGGAGGGAGGGAATGGCAAGGGGGGGACACAGGACGCAGGTGTAGCGAGTCAAGGAAGTCGAGGTGCATGCTTGCAGAAACAAATGGACGTCACTACAAAGAAAATAGAAAGTAGTAGTGCACCTTTACATCCAAAGGCAAACACGTGTGAATACGAGAGAGTCCTTCGTGTTTTTTTTTCTCCTGGGAAGAAGGAAGAGTTTTAAGGGTGCTCAACCAATATCCTAGCCCGATTCGACATATGTTAGTTGATCGCCACGCTCTTGACGTTTTTTCTAAAGTCGGATTTATTTCTATTCCGCAGTGCAACACCGACATCAGCTTTGACCTTGCCTTCTACCTCTCAAGGGGGTGACCTGCTCGAGTGATTTTTAACTCGCAGTCATCGATGCGTGCAGATTGGGAGCTGTGCCGATGCGTCGCTCCCATTGCTGTGAACAGTAGCTGCTGAAGCCCTGACCAAACTTTCTTTCTAGAAAATCCTTGCCTTTCTTTTTTCTGCTCTCCTTCCCACATACAGTGTAAATGAACTCCTCTGGCCCTCTACCTGATCACGTATTCTCGTTTTTCCTCTTTCACCTTTCCACTTCTCCTTCTTCTTTCCTCCCCGTTTCCTTCTGAATTTCGTGCTCCTCTGCGTCCACATGCCCCTCATCTTCTCTTGCGCATCGGGCCTTAAAACATTTCTTGGGGATTCAAATATTCAAATATTCGAATATTTCCTATCATGGTTACCACAAAAACTCAAGCCTGTCTTTGCATGACTTTCTTCGTTTCAACCTCCTTTTATCCTCCTTGTCGCCACCGCTCAAACAAAGACAGTTCCGCCGCGGCTTTTCCTAGAGCAACGAGGATGCCCTGCCCCCGTTCTTTGAGGTTTCTAAATTTATCTTAAGTGTGTTTCTACCGCACATGCTTGCCCCACAATCGCTCTGAATGTGAAGGCGTACATAGTATAGTATTTAATAGTGTATGGAATGTGAGCTGTGTGTGTGTCTGTGTGCTGGCTTTCGCGCCCGAAAAAGTGCTTGCGAGACCCTTCCCTCTTTGTCTCGTCCCCCCCCTTGCTCTCTCCTGTATCCAGGTCAGAAACATGCTGGAGGTATTCCCTCTCCGCTCAAGACCCCTGGAGAAGTCGCATTCTCCTCATCTGCCTCGCTTTCTCTGTCATCCTCTCGCTCTTTCTCTCTTCCCATGCACATGTATCGTCACACTTCTTCCACAGACCTATCTTGTCCTTGTCGTGCTTCCCCTCCCCTCCTCCTCTCTCAACACATCGCCTTATTTTCCCACCTTATATGTGCTTGCACTGGATCAAAGTTCTATCAAAACATGAGTTTCCTCTGCATCTCAAGCTCTCCGATACTCCTACACACGAATTACCCTCCCTTTCTCCTCTCCTCCCTCTTTTCCTTTCTTCCGTCCTCTGCTTTTATTTCCCCCCTTTGCTCTAGCCGCTGCTGGGATACTCGGTGATTTCAAAAATGGACTCCACGGGCTGATTCCCTCGGGCATTCCAATCTGCACAAAGGGAGGGAGACGAGAAAGAGAGGGAGGGAGGCACAAAAGTGGAGTCACGTCAGCACATACATATTTACTGCAATCTCGTCTTCTTCTCTTTTCCTTCGTTACGCCGTGTCCGCAGCGAAAACATAAGAACCAAAAGTCACCGACAAGCCAATCCGCCGACGCCCAACTTCTTCGGCCGGCAAAAGCCCCCTTTCCTCCTCCACCTCCACCTCTACCTCCCTCCTTCCCTCCCTCCCTACCCGGCGAGCCCCCCCACTGGATGAGCCCGGGCCACCCCCCCGTTGTCGTCCACACAGACATGTGCAGCTCCATGGCCTGGAGGGGGCGGGAAAGCGGGACAGACCGGCGTTCGGTGCCGTCGACAAAGAACTTGACCGCCTGCCAGGGAGGAAGGGAGGGAGGGAGGGAGGGAGGATGGGTAATGGGGTACAGCCGTCTCTATGGACTTTCGGGGACAAGGACCATGCCATAGGGGCCTATGCAGGTGCATCTTCCTTTCCATTCCTCCTCTTCTTGATCTCTCTGTGCGTTTCTTCATTCCCGCCCGCCCGCCCTCCCTCTCTCCCTCCCTCCCTCCCAACCTGGTTGTCCCACTCGATGGCGTACGCGTGCTCGCTCGAAGAGGAGTCGTAACCAAGATCCACCATCTAGAGAGGAAGGAAGGGAGGGAGGGAGGGAGAAAGGGAGGGAGGAGAAGGTTTCAGGATGAACAGCACCCTTTACGACGATTCCAAAGACCCTGCGTTCCCTCCCTCCCTCCCTCCTTCCCTCCTTCCTAACCTGCAAGGCCTCCTGTCCATTCATGAAGACATTCGTCTGAACTCGGGAAGGTTCGTTGCCCTTGAACTCGAAGTCGATTTCGTCCTGAGGGAGGGAGGGAGAGAGGGAGGAAGGGAGGGAGGGAGGGAGGACGGGGTAGCCAAGAGGAGGTTGAGGAGGTGGGGAAAGGAAGAAACACGTGAAGAAATACAACTCATCCAAGGGTGGCTTTGGAGGACGTTCAGAGCTCCTCGCTCCTGCCTCGGTTTTCCAAAGACCCCCTCTCTCTATCCTCCTTCCCTCCCTCCCTTCCTCCCTCCCTCCCTACCTGGCTCCCAAGCGACGAATCCCCAGTCCGCCCGTCTCCCGACGAAAAATAAACGGCCGTGATGACGCCAGGCATGACCGCCCCTGATTTGACCTGGAAAATGGGGGCATTCGGGGTAAGTCGGAGGAACAAGAGCCACACGAGAAAAGTTGAGATGGAAAGTACGGCGCACGTAAATTGTCTGCGCGGGGTCTGACAGGGAGGAAGGGAGGGAGGGAGGGAGGGAGGGAGGGAGCGAGGGACTGCGAGAAAAAGAAGGCGAAAGCTACACACCTTGAACCCAAGTCGGCCTCCATAGTACTTGACAGAACTCTGCGCCGCGATGCTCTCCTCCCAGGGGGCGATCGTGAAAGACATGCGGTTATTGCCAAGGTCGCTGGGAGCCGGGAGAGGGAGGGAAGGAGGAGAAAAGGTTTTGGAAGTCAGCAGCAAAAGATATGGACAGGTTCTTCATCCTGTCGCCTCTACTGCTACTTCCCTCCCTTGGTCCCTTCATCCTGCCCGCCCTCCCCCATCCGGATACCCTCCGCACCGAATCATGTTGCGATCGCCCGTGCTGTAGAAGACGTTCCAAAAACTCTGCTGCCCCATCTTGTCTGAGCCAGAATTATCGACCGATACTGCCAGGGCTTCCTCGTCCTTTTCGCCCTCTTTTTCACTGCCTCGCAGTTTCGCAGAGGGAGGGGCGGAGGGCGTGAGGGAGGAAGGGAGCAAGGCTTGTTGTCGGGCAAGGATGAAAGGGGTAGACATGGCAAGCGGCTCGTCCTTGATAGACTCCGCGGCGTGCGTGGTGGCAAGGAGGAGGGAGAGCGCCGTAGCAGTAACGGTGGTGAGAGAGAAACGCATGGTTGGACAGAATCGAGGCGAAGAGAGGGGATCGTTAAAAGTCTTTATTGCTGGAAAAAGACTTCGGGGCTCCAGGTGCTCAGTCGAGCGGAGTGCTGTGTGAGGCAAGGATAAACAAGAGTTAATGTTTGCTTGGTACATATGTACACAGATGTATGTCTTGTAGGTCTTTGTGAGGGAGAGAGAGTTCCAGCCTCAAGTCAAAACATTTATAACCGCACGTGTCAACATAAAAATATCGTACAGGTTGGACATTTAAAAGACCAAGTCTTGCACCCAATACATCGAGAGCCTAGCCTCTAAATTGTTTGCAAAGTCATCGAAGATACAGTATGAAAAAGATGAGAAGCTCAGTCGAGGGGAGACAATAAAAGGGGCCAAAATGTCCGTCACGATTAGCAAACAAGATGCACACCACCACAAAAAGCCTTCACTTTTGGCGCTACGGTCACGTGTTCGAATGTAAATTCCAGGCACGTGACCTTCCTACAGCAGTAGAAACAGGCCGAAAACAAACCAAACAATCGTGTGCATTCACTGGTAGCCATGCGGGCGGGGACGTGACCACACGATCTTAGGACTTTTTATGTTACGGGCGATGGAGCGGCGGGAGGTCAAAGCTGACACGTACGCGTCAGCGGATCTGACACTGGTATGTCAATTACATAATTAAAAAACCAACTTGATGAATGGAAACCATTTGATTGCCAAACATACATGCGTATGTTGACCATGTTGAACACATGACAACTGGGAGAGGAGAGTCCAAGTGTCAGTGTCCTTGAACGTGATCAAGTCTCTCAAATGGCTGCGACGCTTCGCGCGAGATCTGTTACTCTTGAAGCCATCACCTTCGCGACCCGCGTAAAAAAACAACAAAGGACAGGCATTTTTTTCTTCAAGACATTAATTTGTCTCCAATTTCATACTCAGCCCATCAAAATGCTTAGAATAGCGTTGAGACGGTGGCTACATCCCGCCCCACCCCCACGTTTTAAATATGGTGAGGGGGGACACCCCATGATATATGGTATGACACGGCGGGTGTCACCGTACTTTGTTCTTAAAAAGGGCGTCCTTTTAGCGAGAGACGTGGATAGCACACGTCGGCTAGGCTGCCCACGTCAGAGGTCCTCGGTGTCCTTTTCGTGGCTATGGGGATTTTGATGGAAGATTTTTTGGACAGGGATAGGAGGTGCTTATCACGTGGTACAAACAATAAAAAAAGAGCGCTCGAGCATAATATGTCCTTATGCCCGAGGTCAATCTTCGTCCCACCCCAGGATCCTCCTTCTTCAATACCTTGTACGCATGCCATAGCTTGTGCGTGCTCAAAATGTCGCCACTCATGTATGGAGGTGGGACAACACAGGCAGTATCTAAGAACATATGAGCCTCATTCCCACGAGGAATAATGCCGATATCACCCTGCAATGGAGTACGTACGAAGTCCTGGTAAGCCCTTACCAGGATTTCGTACGTAGGCTCAAGCATCAACGGTAGGGGTTCATTGAAGTGCCAAGGGGGGATCACTGGATAAGCCACGCTGCCACGGAAGTTGTGATTGGATGGGGGTGTACTATGCTTGCTTTCAGGTCACTCGACAGGGTGCTGATGTAACAGAAATTGTCCCTACGGACAACATAAAGGCACATAATTAGACACAAGCGCGAATGACATGGAGGTTCTGCATGCCAAAATCGCATAAATTGTCCTTACGGACAACATTGAAGGCAGAATAGTAGGCACAAGCACCAATGATATGGAGATTCTGCATGTCAGGATCGCATAAATTGTCCCATCGCACACAACAAATAGACCTGCCTGGGTAAATCAAATTTGCTTGTTACATTTTTTGCTCGTACATTTTCCTTGAATAATTTGGAGGGTCGCATTTTTACAAATAAAAACATACCAAGGGCCATGATGCTACCTGCACACCTTGTCATATCATTTGCGCACGCACAGTGGGAGGGAGGGAAGGAGGGAGGCTACATAAACTGTTTCAACGCGCGCCTTTCCCATCCTCTTCGATCAGAGTCCCGCAGACAACGTCCCAAAAACAGAGGCTAGATGCGTAATTCCCCCGAGTTCTTTCGTGGTGCTTGTCATGGTGTCTACTACCGGCGTAAACGAGCCTGTTCATGCAGGACAGACGCCAAGGAGGGGAGGGATGGAAGGGAGAGAGGTCAGAGAAGTCAGGAAAAGAAACAGAACGGAGCAGGGAGGCGGAGGGATGTTAACCATCCTCCTTGGTTTTCATGCACAAAGCCTCTGAGCACTCTTCCTCATTCATTTATACCCTGCCGTCCTCGCTGTCATCAACTTAGGAGGCGCCTGTCCCCCCTCCACTCCCTCCCTCCCTCCTTCCTTCCCTCCAGCACTCCCTCCCTACCTGCCCCATTTCCATCGTTTCAACACGTTGTCGAGGGACCAAGGGAAGGAGTAGCCACTGTGGATCTCTGTGAGAGGCAAGGCAGGAGGAGAACGAAATAGAAGAAGGGGAGAGGAACTCATTACCCCTGAATCATTGACGAACCCTAACATCGACAAATGGAAACCAGCATGCACGGGAGTGATAGGGGCGGGGAGATGACCAGGGAGGGAGGGAGGGAGGGAGGGAGGGAGGGAGGGAGGGAGAGGGTGCTTACCGGTGGTGAGGAAGAGGCGGTAGGAGATGCAAGCCATCATTGAGGGGAGAGAGGAGGCGGAAAAGACGAGGGCGACGGCCTGAGGGAAGGAAGGAGGGAGAGAGGGGGGGAGGAGGAAGGGGAGAGAGGGAGGGAGGGAGGGAGGGAGGGAGAAGCGAGGTTGATTAGCACGTGGTACCTGTTTGCCTCCAGCACTACATCATTTCTTCTTTCCTCTCCCTCCCTCCCTTCCTCCACTCCTCCCTATCTCCCTCCCTCCCTCCTGCCTCCCTACCAAAGAAAGGGAATTTCCGAAGATAAAATCGGGGAGCGAGGCGAACGTGGAGCTGAGAGAGCACGGGGCCTTATGGGTGTGATGACACCTGTGGAAGTGTCTGAGGGAGGGAGGGAGGGAGGAAGTGAGAGAGGAAGAGATCGAGACATTGGGCGTGATGGAAGATTGCTCCGTTTACAACGCCAAGAGAATGAAAGAGAGAAGAGGGCATCAGAAAATATAATAAAGGGGAGGGACGAGAGGAAAGGAGGAAGTAAGGGAGGAAGTAGAGCGGGAGAGCGGGGAAAGCCTACTGGTAGAGGTAAGGGAGGGCGTGAAACCCTCTGTGGACCCAGTAGAAAACCGTGTCTTCCAGCACCTGCCGGCAGGGAAAGGAAGGAGGGAGGGAGGGAGGGAAGGGAAGGAAAAAGAAAGGATCAAGACAAGTCGGTATGGCGTTCCCAGTGACAGTTAGCATGTCTCCGTCCTCCTCCTCTTCCTCTCTCCTTTCTTCCCTCCCTACATCCCTCCCTCCTTCCTTCCCTCCCTACATCCCTCCCTCCTTCCTTCCCTCCCACCCCACCCACCTGACAGAGCAGCAGATCTCGCACAATGCTCCCCAACGAATCGAGGACAAATGCTGGGCCTCCTTTCATCCCCCCTCCCTGCTTCTCGCTCCCTCCCGCCCTCCCTCCCTCCCTCGCATTCATCGCCGAAACCAAGGCCGAGACCAAGTCCGGTCTGAGAGTGAAGGAGAGGGGTCGCGGCAGCACGAGGAATTTGAGGAAAGTGGAATGGAATTATAAGCATACCTGTAATAACGTATCTTTCAAATCCTCTAGCAAGATTTTTACCGCCTCAAGTCCCTCATTTTCTCCTTCTAGAGGAAGATAATCTCCCTGGCCTTCCTCCCTTCAAACCTACCGGTAGTCTAGCATCGCTTTCGCCCCGCCCGCAAAACACAACATAAATCCTAATGTTAGTATCATGATTACCATGCGAACTCCGCTCTGTACCAGAGAGGCTAGAGAGATGGTGGCTGGTAGCTTCTGAGGTTGGCTTTTGAAAAAGAGGATCGGTGGTGCTTGTTAGGGTAAGAAGCGTACATGAACACAGCCTGCAAGATCCAGGCGCCAATGCCAGCATTGAAGGTAAGCATTTCATTGACGGATGTGCCTGTACTATCAAACTCCTCTCATGCCGTGATTGTCCCGCATAGAACGGAAATCCTTCCCCCATGCCCTCTCCTTTTAAAAAAGCTCCACTTACATTCGGTATTGAAGCAGACCCCCGCATGCATATAGTAGAAGATAGGGTATGTTGTAGCATAGAAGCGAGATCAGCGCCGTGTACACCACGAGCACGACAAAAGTGACGATAGCAGGGTCCGGATTGGAGGGCAGGAAGGAAGGAAGGAGGGAGAGGAGGTTGACTGTCGACGTCAAAGCGCCATTTAAGAGCCAACACCAAAAGTTTTGGACGACGTGATGCGCAGCGGACAACATGATGAACTGTGATGGATTAAAGGGAGCTGGGTTTGATACAAGAAGTAGAAAGGTCTCTAATGTTATAGAGAACATACAGTCTTGAGGGTTTGATGCCGCTGAGACAAGCAGAAGATTAAAGAAAAGTTTAGATCTTGCTCGAGAGGATCTTTAAAATTTATCGGCGTCCGACCTTTGAATCAATGTCCGTTGTTGTCATAGGAATGACTGCTTTGCGATCAACGCTCTCACTCTTTTTTAATCTTGAAAAACAATCTGCCGTCAACTTTCGCGTTTAATTCCTCACTTTTCTGGAAAAAGTGGCCAGACACTCCTGTTTTTCCAGCAGAAATAGTGCATTTTCCTATATATTTTATGAACGTCCTTGCTCTTGTGCGTAAATGGCGCATGTGAGAAGAAAAAGAAGAAAAGTCATCTATGGAGTGGCAAACAGTCGCGAAAGATCACGTCGTTATCTTTTCTCGCCCTCTCTTTTTACTTCCTGCCTACTCCATCTCTTAAATCTAGTTTACGATACTCTCTTAAAATTCTTCTCTTAGGTTTCACGGGTATCCTCTACCTCAAAGAATGGTCCATGGCCTTTTCAAATGGGACATGAGAAAAGGCTCTCATTCATTGCAGATACTTTATGGCTGTCGCGGTATCAGCGTCGCCTCGGTCTTCCACAGTCATGCTGCCTAATATACTGGGGTCGATTGTGTGGCCTACCCCATTTATCCCCTCTTCTACTCTCCCTGTGGCCATATTTAATCCCTGGTAGAATTCCAGGGTGCCTACATCCCCACCTGCCGGCTTATTTACCTTGGACTGGCACCACCACGGCCGTGTCCACCCGTCCATAGATCGCGTTGTCCTCGTCCAAATAGTACGTGGACGCGACGAAGGTCAACGGAGAAGGGGCGGTGCGCTTCACGGAGATCTTCACCGTGAAGACCC
The DNA here is from genome assembly GCA_004565275.1 of Nannochloropsis salina CCMP1776. Taxonomy (NCBI): domain Eukaryota; class Eustigmatophyceae; order Eustigmatales; family Monodopsidaceae; genus Microchloropsis; species Microchloropsis salina. The sequence goes on from SDOX01000063.1 coordinate 31,290, forward strand.
GCTCGCCGTTGGCGGGCAGCGGGGCCCACTGCCAGACCAAGGTAGTGCCATTCCCATCCACCATCGGCTTCTTCCGATACCGTTTGCTCCCGTCCCACGGCTCCAGGGCGGGCTTCGCCTGCGACCGGAGATATTTCACCTCCGTGGCCGCAGGGAGCGTCAAAGACACGACCACATTGTCCGGGCTGGCGGTCCCGTTGTTGGACTGCACAATCCGAAAAACCCCGCGTTTCCCGCGCCGCAACGGCCGGACCCTGGCGGTCGTGGCCTTGCTCATGGCTTGCGCCTCCATCCCGGCCAATCCGACGATCGTCAAGTCCCTCAGTGCCGGCACACAGGACCCCGCTCCCTCCCTCGAGACCTGTCCTGGCGGGCAGGGAAGGCAGGCATCCGTCATCGTGTGGGCGTCGGCCCAGTACGTGTTCTCTTGACAGGGCAAGCAGGCTTCCCCCCAGAGATAGGCGCCTTCCCCGCACCCAACCAGGTCCCGGACGGATTGGATCCCTATGCCTTGGCCCATTTTCACGCCGGCGTCGCAGGCGAAGCGGAAATGCGCCCCGATCCAGACGCGGGAACTCGCCACCTCGTTGGCGATCGTCGTCAGGCTCGTGTAACGCCGCGGGCCTGGGACGGTGCTGTTCCCCATCTGCATGGCGTAGGACGGCAAGGTGACGTCGACCGTATCCTCCCCCCCCAGGAGAAAGCGCAGCGCCTGCACCACCGAGGCGGTGGTGGTGGCGTGCCCTGCGACGTAGTCGGGGTGGATGGGCGTGGGCCGGAGCGGCGTCCAACTTGCGTCAGAGGCCAGAGGATACTCCTGCCCGTTCCCAAGGCGGATGGCCGAGACGGGACGCCAGAAGCTGTAGTGGTATTTGGAGTCCCATGCGGCGATCTGGGCGTCCGCGAAAGCGACGGCCCCGCCCTTGAAAAAGGGACCGGCCTCGACCAATCCCATGGACGCGGTGATCTGCCGAATCATGTTGTGGAGGCTGAGCATCTGGTTCCCGGACCAGAAGACGGCGATTGTGGACTCTTCCTCGGAACGTCCGCTCCCCGTCATGCTGCCGTCGCTCTTCGCCTCCAAGTAGGCCCGGGCGTACTCGTCGCTGCCCAGCGTGGGAGGAGGAGGAGCGCGGAATTGGGAGCCCACTGTCATGGCCCACGGCGTCACGTTTGCCCATGTCGGCATTAACGCCGGGGAGAAGGCCGGCGGTGTGGGGCGCCACATTCCGTCCGTGCTGTTGTCGCCAAGGTAGGGGGGGGCCATGGCGCTCGAGCCGTCGTCGGCACGGGCATCGATGACGTCTTGGCCGCAGCTTTCCCCGATGGCAATGGCTGCCGCGAGGGCGGGGTTAGCTTGCTGCATGTACAGGGCATCAATCGTTTCATTGAAACTCGCCATCATACTGTCCAGCACAGTTTTTCCGGCGCTGGCCACAGCGGTAGTCAGCTCGTCGACGTAAGCATTTGATTTTGCCTGAGGATCTTTCGGAGTCAGATTGTGCGTGGCAAGTACATCCGTGATAGCGCACCATTGAGCTGTATGGGCAGCCGTCACAGCCCGGGCACCTCGCTAGTTCGTGGTAGAGGAGGAAAAAGGCGGTTAAGCGTGCGTGATTAATTTCCAATGATTTTCTTCCCTACCAACATACCATAGACATGAAGCCAGACTGGACCGCACTCATAACCAATTCATTCCAACTCGCCAGCACAGGATTAGCATTTGTCTCAGGAGCAAAGGCTAGGACACACAGACCAATTCCAAGAGCTTTGGCGCTGCTCCTCGAATAGAGATGCTTACGCATTCTTTTTAAGGTAGCAGCAAAGATGGAGGTGACCTTGAAATGTTTCATGATGCAAAGTGATGAGTTAGCATGCTTATGGTTTTCAAGTAAAGGAATAAGTTTTACTGATGTTTTTTTTTAAAAGTCGCGAGGGTTAGGAAGAACTTGAGGGAATGACCGTCTTCGGAATATTGGACGGTCATTAAAACCCACCACAAAGCTTAAGCTGGGCTTTCGCACATCGCACAATGACGGACTTGAAAAAAGACCTTCCCAAGTTTACGCAGAGCAACGTCCTCTCGGGTGTAGAAACAGTCAGTAACACTGTCTATAATGATAGAATATATAGCTCTATGTCCTGGCCCTTGCGTTGTGCTTATCTCGGAGTTGGTGGTAAAGAGCAGTGTGGCTATCGGAGTTCGTACCCTCCAACCGGCACGTCAGGTGACGAACAACAGTGACGCCATCGACCGTTTATTTTGGCGATGGCGGCGACCGTGTTCCATTTTTTCCACTGAAATGAGCCCTCGCTCGCAGGCATATCAATAACTGATGGAATATCGTGGTAATTTTCTTAACAGGGGCGGATAAGACCTTTTTGCGCATACTAAATAGCTGTTAAGAAGCGAAGACAGGCGCTCTTCGAATGTGTCGTCGAACAACTTGTCAAATCACAGTATTAAGACGATCACAGACTACACATTATCTCATTTAAGATTCGTAATCACCTTTACAGCGGCCTCAATTTGAGTGCACCTAGGACAAAATAAGCGCCTCAAAAAGTGGAGTATCTTACAGTGGCGAAAGTCAAAGGGAAGCCATGGAAGTCAAACCCACAAAGATAGAGAATACTAGATGATACAAACCACGCTGACAAAGCCACCGAGTGTGATAACGATAGCGATTCATTTGTCATTCCATTTAATTGGTGATATTTCCCTTTTCCAGTCTTTGATGAGGCAGACTACAAAGCTTTACATTAAGAAACACATTCACGGAAGAGAAAATGAAAACAGAAAGTGAAAGCAACAAAGAACAATCAACCTCCGTCGTGGCTTGCATTTTCGCAATTTGTTTGCTCTTTGTAACTTTTTAAGCTCCTATGATGCCAAGCGGGAAGCGTGATTGGTGTCGTCAAATTTGGTCTTGTATATTGCATGATATGTGGCAGCTTACAATTCGGGAGATAACGTGTGCATCGAAGAAGGCGCTGGTACGTGATATGGCGAACACGGCTCTGTTTGAGGGTCAAGAAGCTGTACTGGAGATGGCGAGGGGGACGGGAAGGCGGAGGAGACGATCTGACGTTGAATGAGCTGACGGTATATGTCCGAGTGTTTCATAAGCTCCTCGTGTGTGCCCGTGTTCTGTTCAGAAAGAACGCAACAAGGCGAAGGGGAGGGGTCGCGGAAGGAGGAAACGATTGCGAGGAGGAAGATCAGGTGGCAGACAGTGAGCTCTATCTGCAAAGTATCCCGCTGTACAAGCCTCATCAATAAACTTCCCTCTATCAGAAAGCTCTCACTGCTAGACCTTCACCTCCCCGCCTCTCTGCCTTCGCCTCTCACCTTGATGCCTCCCTCGCCCATGACCACGATCTTGGCCGCGTTTCGCACGGTGGACAGCCGGTGGGCGATCACCACCACCGTCCTCCCCACCTGATATACATTCATATATATATGTATATTTTTTCCTCTATGTGAGCCTCCTCCTTTGTACCCGCTTGCATCCGCTTTTATCCCTTGCGTTTCGTTACATCCTCTTTCATTCTTTATCACGAACGTAAGCCCTATACCTAACCTCCTTGCCCGCTGACTCTCGTCCTGATCCCTCCTTCCCCACCATTCCCCCCTCCGCCTCGCCCTCCTCCCCTTCCTCCCCTCACCATGAGACGGTCGCATGCCTCCTGCACCTTGTATTCGCTCTCGGCGTCGAGGGAGGAGGTGGCTTCGTCGAGCATCAAGATCTGCGAAGAGGAAGGGAGGGAGGGAGGGGAGGAAGCGAGGGAGGGAGGACGGGGGGGCATACGGGTGAAGTGATAGAGACAGATGAGGGACTCTACGAGACGCGACCATGAAGGGATGCAGGGGATGGGAGGGAGGGAGGGAGGGAGGAAAGGAGGAA
>SDOX01000063.1:37790-56244 GCA_004565275.1 Nannochloropsis salina CCMP1776
TCCCTCCCTCCCTCCCTCCCTCCCTACCTCGCCCTGGGCCCCGCCGGCCCTCCCTCTCCATTTTTCTCCTCCCCCTCTTTCTCTGGCCCCTCCTTCTCCTCCTTTCCCTCCGCCTTCACGGCAGTGGGGGTGGGCGGCTTGCTGACGCTGTCGTGCCAGACCGAGGGGCGTGCGTGGGGAGAGAGAAAGGGGAAGGGAGGGGGTTGGAAAAGCAGCATGAATCCCATGCGGAGGACATGCGAGGGCGGTCGAAGGACAAAAGGACGCGGGCGGCACGCATCGAGAAGTGCAAGGCAGGGGGGGCGGAAACAAGCCCTAACCCTTCTCCTCGCCCTGGCTTTTTCTTGGGATTTTACCGCTCCCTTCTATCCGCCGAGCCTTCTCGCCTCCCGCCACGGGGGAATAGACGCCCGCCCTCCATCCTCATCCCTCTCAGAGACTATCGACCCGCCCCCTCCTCGTCTTTCCCTACCCCGCGCCATCCTCCTTCCTATTTCCTTCTCTTGAAAGCTCAGAGCTCGAGGCGTTGCGCCAGTTCCCGGGCCGGCAAGCAAGGTCTCCCTCGCCCTGAGACCCCCAGGGTCACCTAGCCGCTCCCCTCCTCCCTCCCTCCCTCCCTCCCTCCCTCTTTCCCCCCCTATGCACCTGGCAGGGGGAGTGCTGGCCTTGGGGGCCCCTGACTCGGGCCCCTTGCCTTGGACGACAATGGTCTGCGGAGGCGCCCAACCCACCGAGGCCCTGGGGAGGGAGGGAGGGAGGGAGGGAGGGAAAGAGGGAGGGAGGGAGGGAGGGAGGGAGGGAGGGTGGGCGTCGGAGGAGAGGAGGGTGACGGGGGAGAGAAGACATTTCGGCCAGGAGCATGACCGACGCGCCCGGACACTGACTATCGCTCGCGCCAAGGGGGGCGGGGGGGGGAGAGAGGGTGAGTGTCGCGGAGGGGATACCGCGCATGCGCAGGGGGGTCGAAGTCGAGGGGAGAGGCCTCCTCCCCTGCCCTGGAACGGGCGAGGGGGGGCCGACAGCGCTCTTTCCGCTTGATTCTTTTCACTCAGAGAAGGACAGGAGGGGGGGGTGCCCGCGGCTTGGTCCCCTCTTGCTCCCTCTCCCTCCTCTCCTCTCTCGTGCTCTCTCTTTCTCTCTTTCCATACTTCCGCCCGCCGCGATCCCCACGGTATCACAGCTCTCACTTCAGGGCTCGACACGGCTCTTCCCCGCGTCGCCTGAAGTCACCTTAACAAATAGCCCTCCCCAATCGGAAGGCCCCCTGCATATGGGCCGGGGACGGGAAGGCCACATCGAGACAGAGATCACAGAGCATGCCCCCGGTCCACGACCGGAAAAGGATGAGGGGGGCGTCACACGCACACAGGCGGGAGGATCCAGGAAACATAGCAGACACAGCAGACATCGGCCCGCCCGCCTTCGAACGAGAAGTTCAGAGTCAGAGCTCCCTCGGGTCTTGTCTCCCTCTCTTCTCTAGCCCGCTCCCTGCTTCCCTGCGGCCCGCGGGGCTCACAAGGAAAAGGAAGGGTGTATGCAGGAGAGAAGAGGAGCAAGGGTAGAGGGAAGGCGGCACGGGGCGAGCAGAGGCCGGAGGGCCGGGGGTGGGGGAGAGGAGGGGGACACGACAAAAAGCGGCGAGGCAAGTAGTGCATTCCTTGTCTTTTCCACCCTCTCCGGGGCCCACGTCGCACAGGACGCTTTCTTTCCATTCTCACCTTTCCTCTTATTCGACCGTGGTCGGTACTTTCTTCAAACCCGCGCTAGAATACAACAAACAGGTGCGAGCGCATCGCACTCTACCCTCACACCCCGACGCCCCCACTTTACACCCCTCATTAAATACAAGTGACCGACACCGTCCGAACCTGCTTGCTCTCTGTCCTCCATACGTACATATTCTGCGGGGTCAAAGGCGTGTTCCCTCTCAGCCGCGCCAGCAAGCCCGCAGAGCCCCTGGGGGCCGCCACGCGCTTGACCAGGACAGTGCTGTTCTTGGCAATCATCTTGGTCTCATCCACGTACACTGGGAAAAGGAAGGAGCAACAGGAGCAGAAAGGACGACGGCGGTCAGTGTTGCTGATACAAATGATGGGTGGCATTAGGTCCATCCCATCCGACACGCGTGCTCCCAATTGACCCCTCTTCGCCACCCACGACGCACCTTCTTTTGATTGCGGGTTCGAAAGCTCCAAATCAAAGTCAAGGCCCTTATCCAGACGTTTCTCTGCTACAATGGCCGCCTGCACGGTGCATGGGGAGAGCAGACAGTCGTGGTGAACACATGCAGGAGTATTACGCTTGGTGGGAAGGCGGAGACAACTGGCATCTGTCCTCCGAAGAGATAAGATATTCGTTCCAGACACCTCTTGTCTTCCCCGCTTCCCCACCTTTATGTCGAACACCCGCAGGCTCTGCCCGTCAAAGCGCAGCGAATTGGTCTCCGTTGCGGTCTTGAACCGGTAGTGAATAACAGACGCCATGGCAGCGCAATCCTCCTCGCGCAGCTAAGCCACGTACGGAAAACTAAACGAGAATGGGCGCACCTTACGAGGCGCTCGGGCTCGTTGCTGGTCAGAGAATCATAAACATCTATAGCAAACAATATAAGAAGGAATTTAGAGGCACATACGAGTGTTGAATATGTTCGTTTTGATTTCATCATTCACTACCTATCGTGGCTACCCCGCCGGCAGGCTACTCGAGAGAACACGGAAGGCCATGGGTTTTCAGACAAATCAGTCCCAATGCCTGCGAAGCACACTTGAGACAAGCATCACTACTGTGTTTCCGTGTGTGTGCTCGAGCGGTGCCGCGGTGGAGGATGTGCCTTTTGGACTGGGCAGGCGTATCACACCCATTGTGGGAAAACATCCTCATCCTCATGATGAGCTCTTATTAGACACACAACAGCATCGTAGAGACGCAAGGCGCCAAACTCATCTTCACTCGAGCTTTGGCCGGTGATTCCCAAGCAATGACAGAGTTCAAGTCCGGTTTCGAAAGCGCTGTGTCCCGGAGCCTTGGCAAATGAGCCCTGGTTGTTTTCTAGGCTCATTTTCGTATTCCCGAGGCTGACACACAGCCCATACGACCGAGGAGACGCATTCGCGCAATTTTTCCCATTTCGACGCCAGGTTCGCACAACTGTGGATATCCTGGGGAAATTCTCCGCTCACTGGTGACTTATCTCGTCATTAAGGGCTTTGAAGTATAATTGATTTAGCAGAGAGTAGAAATGTACAATTCAAGGTCCAAGTAATGGGAATTCAGACCCGAAAACGCCGCAATTGGAGAGGAAGGAGACAGAGGCAAGTAGCTATGGCGGCTTACGCACTACCACTTTGCCTGCGTGGAAAGGATTACCCCCTGACATACGGATCCTCTCGCTGTACTTGCGTTCTTAAAATTGTGTGCTAGCACGGTTTATTCATTGCGTCGCATCAGAAACAACTTATCACGGTGGACTTTGGCGCTGTCAGCCACATCGCCCGCCGCCTTCCTCAACGGAAATTGGCCCATGCTGGCTTTCGCGCGCTGGACACACACACGTACACCGCGTGAACCTAGTCTTTTTTGCCTTTCTTTTGCGGAGGCAAAGAAAGTTGCCACGGAAGTAATAACTACTCTTTAATTTCGTTTGCCATTTATACTGTAGGTAATTTTAACCACAAGCTCGCGACATTCTTGCAAAGCTACCACAGCACCGAAGCCGAAGCAAAGGAAGGAGGCGAAAGATGATTTGGCGTGCCTGAGCCTTTTTTCGTAGAAGACGGTCACGATTGTACAAATGCCTGCACGAAAAATCGCCATGGAATGTCGTCGATTGATTTCCGTGACACGGTCGATTTTTTCCTTCCTCCTCCTCTTGTGTCGTCTCCTGCCAACGGTATCCATATACGAGGTAAGTTGAAGCAATGCCTAAGACCGAAAGCCGCGGTCGTGTGCGAATGCTTATTTTCTTTCCAATGCAAATTAATACCTTCATCGAATGATGCGATTAATGTTGTGCCATTATTCAAATCCACCTTGTGGAGAAACGTATTTTCTGTCCCTTGTATAGTATATTTTCCTGTCTTGATCTTTTTCCTCCTTTCGGAGGTCAAACACGAGGCATATACGCCCACTTGCCAGGTGCCTTTGTTAACATCTTTCTAGTTCAAGGAACAAAGCGATCTCTTATACTTCAGTCGTCCCCTTTACCTCTTGGTCCGTCTCACGCTCAAAACCTGCGCGCTCCACCTTCAATCCCCCTCGTCCTCTCCCTCCTTCCCCTCTAGAAATATGACACCATCGACAACGGGCGCTTTTTCATCCTCCCTGGCAAACAACTGTCCACAGCCTCCATCGACACGGGCCGCATGCGCCTCAAACCCATCCAAGACGTGGGGCGGCAGTTCCTCCTCGCGCTGGACGACACTGCCTGCCCGCCGTCCCCGGGCCGTCTCGGGAAGAAAACCTGCCAAGAGGTCGCCGCCGCCAGCCTGAACGCAGCCAACTGCTCCGACGTGGCGTCCTACGAGAGCCTGCAAATGGTGAGCGCGGTGTGTTTCGGTCCCATGGACTCCTCCCCTTTCCAAGCCGAGGAGTCGCTGAGAGGGAAGCTCGCCGCCCTCCCCTTCGTGAGAGGGGTCACGGCCGACCTGCAAGTCCGGGGGCCCTTCCAGCAGCGCGCCGTGACGGACGAGGAGCTCACGGCGGCAGTGGCGGAGGCGGAGGCACGGGGCAAGCGGGTCGACATCATCGACAACGGTCCCATTCGCGCCTTTTCCACCGGCGCCGCCAAGAGTCTCTACAAGTTCGGGCAACGGATGACGGCCACGCCCGCCCCAACAACCGTGCCCGCCACAGAGACGGTAGCCCCCATGAATGCCAGCGCCAACACCACTGCCGCTGATAGCGGCGGTCCGCCAACGCCGATCTCCTCGGATGCGCCCACCACCCGCACGGGAGAAAGCACACCGGCTTCCCCTAGTAGCAGCCCATCGGGTGCCGACCCTCCCCCCGCGAACGTCTCCTGGCTGGCCCCGGACGACATCAATTGGGGCCTGGACCGGATCAACCAGCTCGGCCTCGACTTAGACCGCGACACCCGCACCTGCCACAGCCAGGGCAAGGGCGTCATTATCTTCTCCGTTGACACCGGGTGCCGGACGAGTCACCAGGAGTTCGGGGGCCGGGCCCGCACGGAGTCGGTCCGTCTGCCTGACTCCGGGCTACAGGACCCAGAGCCTTACGCGGCCACGGGCGGGGCGGACGACCATGGGCACGGGACGCACACGGCGGCGGTGGCGGTGGGGGCTTCGGTAGGGGTGGCGCCTGAGGCCGAAATTCGATGCATCAAGGCCCTGGATCAGAACGGGGTCGGCCGCCTCGCCCATACGGTGGCGGCCCTGGAGATGATCGCTGCCGCCCGGCTCGCCGCCCCCAGCACGCCCATGGTCGCGAGTCTGAGCATCTCCGCCCCTGCGGACGCTGCCATGGATGCAGCCGTGGCGCGACTCCAGGCCCTGGGTGTGGTGGTCGTGGTGGCAGCAGGGAACGAGGGCCGATGGGTGGAGAAATACTCTCCCGCAGGGGAGCCGAGCGCCATCACCGTGGGCGCAACCCAGCCGCCGTCGGGGGGGAAGCTCTTCCTCTTCAATCGCGAGAAAGGGGACAGTCGAGAGGCGTACTCGAACCAAGGAACGGCTGTCGACATTTATGCCCCAGGGACCAATATCTTCAGCGCCGGGATTGAGAACGATCAGGTGAGGTTCTCCAGATATGGAGGGGGTTTTCGCAGCTTTTCTGCCTTTTCTTCCATTCCATTTTTTCACTTTGATACTGCCGAGTTTTCACAGGCCCTTGTCGTTCATGCTGCGTGCCCTCCTTTACCTGTGCCTCCTCCCATTCTCAAGCCCTGATTGTGGGTTTTAGCTCGCTTACCTGCGCCCAAACATGCTTGTACACTTTTTTTTCCCGGCCGTTTCCATTCCTCGGTTCAACAGGCATATGGATATAGGACGGGGACATCCCAGGCGGCGCCCTTCGTGACAGGAGCCATCGCCTGCGTGCTCGGTGATGCACTGGCTGCAAACGGCCCGGTGGCCTGCCGATCCTCCTCCTCTCTGCTCGAGGCTCTGATCAATCCAAACATAGAGGTCAAGCACCGAACACGCGGCCCGCAGAGCTTTGGTGACAATAAGCGTCCCTTTCTGTATGTTCCACCGGGGGCCAAGTATGACTTGAAATGCCCTTTGCCATCAGGCCTTGTCGGAGCAATTTTGTATGCAGGGTAGTAATGTCTGGAGAGACCTATCAGAAATGAAAAATGGCTAAGAAATCATCGGCAAGAATGCGAGCTGGTCAACAGGAAGAGAGGGCATGTAAGTAGCTGTGTCATGAAACGTACACGGATACAAAATGAATATGTTCGATTTATAAGCGATAGGGCAGAGAACTGGAATGTTTTTCTACTATATGGCGACATGATCCTGCTACATATATTTAGTCGCGCAACAGAGTGACATCATGAAAAGATGCTTTGATGATTTTTTAAAACCAAAAAGCGTTCGAAGAACGTTGTTTCATGAATCCATATTTTCTTCCTCGGATTAGAAATTATTTTGCCTCTATATAGATTGGTAGGGAGCACAACTTATGAATCATAGTAAGAGCGAGAGACGATGAAAAAAATATTACTTACAGCGTAAGTTGTGGGGTAAAAAATGGTACGCTTCACCTCCCTCTATTGCTTCGTGTGCATGGACGTTGGAGAACAAGAAGCTAACAAACAGAATGTTCCAAGGACCTTTACATGATAGTGAGACCGTCCTCCTAATCTTCATTCTGACAACACGCGGAAACGTGTGCTGAGGCATTTGTAGCGTCGTCTCACTGGGTAGCAACGGTTTTTTGAATTTTGCGTAACTGCTGACCACGCGCTGCGTTTCGCAACTTCGGGTGGGGTGGGGCGTGCCCTTCTTACCCCGTATACGCGAGTGATTCGTGCTGTTTCTATTTATGTATCGATCAAGCTGTCCTTTTTAAAAGGGTAAACCTCGCAGAGGATGCAAAAAACGCTCAATTGTTGCCCGATCGAAGTTTACCATTGCATGGCACGCCTTACTGCAGGGCCCATGATGGCTTATACTCTTTTGAGAGATGACTGTAGTAGTTTGCATTTGAACAAAAATTAGTCTTCAAGAGGTAGTGTGCGCTATTCATAGGAATCTACATAGACATTTTATTGACATCTGTGCGATTTTGTGGTACTCCCCCCCCCCCAAACTGGCCTCAATCCCCAAGTCCTTCCTCTCACTCTCATCAATTACGCTATCGCACGCCCTTCAGATCACAATAGCCTTACACTGAGGCTTCTGAACGAGGATGTCTGACTTCATCACCTCCTAATACATGTATCGACTCGCTTGACCGAAAGGAAGAGTAGGCCATGATTTATAGCGGCCGCGATGTGTTCAGCGAGGGGACAAGAAGAAGATGGGGAAGGATGGCTCTCCTCTTAGGAATCATCGCAACGTATTCCTTTGGCGGGCTATGGATGATGTCGATTCTCTCCCAAAATGACTTGAGACCCGAGCTGGAATGGTCCAGGTTTCTTCGACCCGCACAATATTCCCAAGTCATGTTGAAGCAGTCCTCGGAAGGAGAGCTCGCTCCCGCCCTCCCGTCTGATAGAAATCCGTCCCCCGCCTCCTCCTCCTACGTAATTTCCGAGGAAAATGACGCCGAGTGGGACCAAGACGAGACCATCCGCCCTCCTGGTGCTGCCAGCCTTCCTCAGCCACCCTTGTTGACCCACGTCGACGACCGTGAGCGACCCGAGGCTTTCCTTCGCTGCGGGGACTGGCAAGAAGGATACATGGAGCTGCATCGACAGATCCTGGCGGGCGAGCGTCCTCCTCGCTATCTTGTTGCGGTGCTGAGTCAATCGGGACTGGCGGACCAGCTGGTGGGGGTCATGTCCTTGTTCTTCTGGGCCTACTTGACAGGGCGGGCCTTTCAGATCACGGTGGGAGAGCAGCCAATCCCTCCGCTCGAAGCCGCCTTCGACGCCCCCTTCATCAATTGGACCAGGCCTGCTGGCGACCCTCCAGTGCTGACCGAGCACCTTTATCGCCCTTACAACGGCAACCGTCACTACCCGCCTTCCCACCCTTCAGTCCAAAATATGAGCGAGTACGGGAGCATGTACCTTATCAACAATAAGAACCGCTTCTTCTCTACGCTCGACCTGAACACTTTACCCAAGAGCGGGGCAGACAAGCCAGTGCTCTTCATGGCGTCCAATCGGGGGCGTGTCTTTCGCCTCTTTGACAACCCCTACCATCGTCGCCAGCTTTACGACGTGGGACTTCGCCCGGAGACCGCGTTTGCCTGCGGTTTCCGCTTTCTCTTTGCACCCAACGAGGTAACCAGGGACGAAACCGGCTGGCAACTCGCCGAGGAACACCTCATCCCCCTACACTACCCGGACGATGAGGAGACGGAAAAAGAGGCCATGCTGGAGGCGAGGAATACCTTGCGCATAGGCATCCAGATCCGCGTGGGGGACTTCGTCTTCAACCAGCCAGGGAAGGCGGAGAGGCTGAGCCTCGACGATTACATGTCCTATTTCCAATGCGCGCGCGAGATAGAGCACCATAAACGAACGCCCGAGACCACAAAGGTGGTATGGTACCTAGTTTCGGACTCTCTACGGCTGAAAGAGCTTGCGCTCGAGAAGTTCGGGCAGGAGCTCGTTGTCACCTCCACAGAGCCGAGTCGGCACGTCCTCTGCGCAAAGGACGGGCTGACCGACTGCAACGAGAGCGGAGAGATGGCGGAGAGCCTGGCAGCAGCGGCGGCAGACATGATGGGTCTGGCGGAGACGGATTACATCATCCTAACGCGACAGTCGGGCTTTGGCAAGGTAGCTGCCTGGCTGAACATGCGCTGGCATAACGTCTGGTGGCTCTCGCCAGGGGAGCCTCAAATGCACCCCTGCGGGGCAAGGTCGTACGTGCAGTTGGAGGACATGGCAGACAAGTGGAGCGGACTGTAAAAAAGGGATCGAGAACCGCGAATGGAGGAAATGTCAGCAGGACTTGGTCCCGACATTCTTATGCTGCATGCGACATGATTAAACTCATAACACTTCATTTCCTGCACAAGAGCCGAGGTGATGCTATCAGCTACCCAGAGGATGCATCTAGGACCCAGCGGGAGATAACGAAATAGGAAGTTAGAAAATCGAATGTAGTTTGGATTTAAAATTCATTCATTCGTATAGTAGCGGTGTTCACTACCCTCCATATGCAACTAAGGAGCTCATTCCCATGCGTGCAGTCACCGCTTGTACGTCACGGTGTGGGAGCATTAGGAGTCAACAACGATAATAACGAGGCCAGCGTGACCTAGAAATGTGAAACATACAAGGACTTTTTCTTTGTACACATACACATGAAGTCTTTTACCCCCTGATTGCTTCCACTCTCTGTACAACGGCATAGTCTCCAAGGCCTACTGTCTTTCCCCTTCTCCATTTCCTGCCTTGTCCTGAACGTCCTCAGCCGTACCTTCCTCCTCATTTCTCTCAAACTTCTCCATGAGCTCCGGCGGGTGGAACTCGATGGGCACAAAGTCATACAGGAGGGCTCCCACACCGAGGCACTCTTCCGTCGTGAGTACATCCGTCCCAATCACCACGGCAGCGTCGCCAATCTGATGCGAAGAGTGGATGCGCCCAGACAGAGTCGTATAGATATGACCCATCTTTGCCGCAACCTTACTCTTTCGCCAAGGTGTCTGCCGCTCCACACGCCTACGGATGTCTGGCTTTGCCTGCATGAACCTCTCCCACATTCCTACCGTCACCCTGCCCCTGGGCTTCAGGCATAGAAGAGGCAGAACCTCTTCTTCCTGGAAAGACTCTGCGAGAGGCGTGTAGGACCGTGTTATGCCAAGACCAATAAGCATCCTGACAACAGCTCCACGGATAGACAAGCACGCCCTCGAGCCATCCCCTGGATACACTTACCAATGGCGCGGCGGAGGTTGACACTGTGTCCCAACCGCAATACTTCTAAATTTTTCGCCTTGAGTCGAAGAGTGGCGTTTTCAAGCTCTACCTTGGTCGCCCGAGCTTCTACCCGCAGCACGCGTGCGTCTGCCCAAGCATCGCATGCGTCTGCCCAAGCATCGCGTGCGTCTGCATGAGCCTTGACTACCTCCACTTCGTTCTCCGCCCGAGCCTTGACCAACTCCACTTCGTTCTCCGCCCGAGCCTTGACCAACTCCAACTCCTTCTCCGCCACCATTAATCGGGCCCTGTCCACCAGCGTCTTCCTATCCAGTCGCTTCCACGACAGCGCTTCAAACAGATCTTGTACGCTCTGCTTCTAGTATGCGAGACAAGGGAAACACACGTCTCAGCAGCCACAAGTAGCACTCAGGAGACTTCAATTGCATCCACTCAACACTACGGTAGCCTCTTCATCACTCCTTAGCCCCCCAACACCCCGCAAGCGTAACACTTCCGTCCTTACCTTCCCGGAGACCCCAATGCTGTCATTTGTCATACTGGCAACACTGCGGACGTGCGAACCCCCGGATTGGATCCAACTACACGGTCGCAGCGGAAGCAAAACCAGCTTGGCCGAAGCACCAAATGACGACCAGAATGGTGCCAAAATCACCATGGCACAAGCTGCACAACCTCCTGTCCTTGCAGTGCACACCAGAGAGTCGAGTGATGGAAGTTTGCATGATGAGAGGGGACAAATAAAAGAACGTGCACGTCGAACGTATTCGTCATGGCTTTCCTTCCAAGCCACCTCCCCGTCCACGCTTTCGACAGGGAGCAAGTCTCGAGCAAATCTAAACAACATCCATAGGTTGACTGCCCTCACCGCAGCGTGAGAATGAAAAGAGGGATTGTGCTACAGGCTACTCCAGCCATTCGGAGGACAATGCTCGATGGATTGATCGATAGCTTGATCGGACTTGGAACGAGGAACGTGCCTCTCATCAACCCTCACTGTCTAGAAGGGATGCGAAAAGGGGGTCCAAAAAGACCACAAATCCTTGTTCATGTATCTATCCAGGTCGGTGTGGAATAACATGAATACAGACGTGAATGAAGAGTTTGTGACCATTCTTGGCCAAGCGTAGTGGAAGATCATGGACAAGAAGTGAGGCAGTCCTTCACAAGCCTTGAAGCTCTGACGAGTCCTTGCTATCTCCTGCAACTCGCGAGAAAGGGTGTCTCAGTGTGCTGGTTCCCGGTCAGGTCTGTCTACTGGCAGAGGGCAGAGAAGCAAAGGAAGTGAATCCCAGAGTGGAACCACTTCGACGATGGAAAATCGAATACACCTCACAAGCTGCACGTTCATCTTTGGCTACCTGTTGGACCTCGTGAGAGCTCGGGTTATCACAGGGTCACAGGGAAGAGCAGTAGCTCAGTCTTTCGATCATGGTGGAGGCCATAGCATCATGTAATCGTGTCCAGCAGGCGTTTCACCACCTTCCCACCAGCTTGCACGCATACAGCCGAGGAGCTGTTTGTTTTGGAGGCTTTTTAATCTCCATGCCGGCGAGAATGTAGCCGTTGATGTTCTCGACTTGCTTGCGTTCTTGCCTTGAAGGCTTGCCTTGACCGTTGTCTAGGGTGCTTTAGCGGTCTCCATCCCTCCGACGTTCAGTAAGGCCGCGGACATGCCGCCTCCTGTGCCCCTCGCCCCTCCTCGTCATCCTCCTCGTCGTCCTCGTCGTCCCCCGGCCTCGCGCAACATTTGTTGCGAGACCACCGGGTGGGGATGGGGAAGACGGGGCCTGAAGGGATGTGCGTGGTGCTGTCTCGGGGTTGGAGGGGAAAGGCCTCGGAAGATGCGTGGGCTTGGGACTACAGGTCGGACGAGAACCGGTGGCGGAAAGACTTGATGGAGGAGATACACAGTCGGAGCGACCTCGCTGAGGACCGATGCATGTCTTGCAATGGTTTGCCACGTATATGCATGAGCTCGAACGGGCCGTGTCTCCTCGGCTGACGCACGTGTTTCTGCGCGTTAGGAGGGTGAGATAGGGACGGATGGAAGCGACGGCGGCGGGATCGATGCGTGCAGTCACCGCTTGTACGTCACGGTGTGGGAGCATTAGGAGTCAACAACGATAATAAGGAGGCCAGCGTGACCTAGAAATGTGAAACATACAAGGACTTTTTCTTTGTACACATACACATGAAGTCTTTTACCCCCTGATTGCTTCCACTCTCTGTACAACGGCATAGTCTCCAAGGCCTACTGTCTTTCCCCTTCTCCATTTCCTGCCTTGTCCTGAACGTCCTCAGCCGTACCTTCCTCCTCATTTCTCTCAAACTTCTCCATGAGCTCCGGCGGGTGGAACTCGATGGGCACAAAGTCATACAGGAGGGCTCCCACACCGAGGCACTCTTCCGTCGTTGGAGGACATGGCAGACAAGTGGAGCGGACTGTAAAAAAGGGATTCGAGAACCGCAAATTGAGGGAATGTCAGCAGGACTTGGTCCCGACATTCTTATGCTGCATGCGAAATGATTAAATTCATAACACTTGACTTCCTGCACAAAAGCCGAGCTGAAGCTATCAGCTACCCAGAGGATGCGTCTAGGGCCAAGAGGGAGAAGCCATAGGAAGTTAGAAAATGAATGTGGCTCGGATTAAGAATTCATTCATGCGTATATAAGCGGTGTTCACTGTCCTGCATATGCAATTAAGGAGCTCATTCCCACACTGTACCAAGTTTGGCTTCGCCAAAAAAATGGTTTCTTATTTCTTTTCGCGGATAGGGATAAATTTCGGAAGATATAGATATGCCTCCCCGTCATCTTGGGCCCCAATTGAGTGCATGGTCAATTAAAAAGCGTTCATCCAAAGCAAAGACGCGGGGCAACCTTGCAACTTGAACTACACCTCACGTCAGGAATACTGAATACCTCAGACGTCTTAATGATGGTTGCCTTCATTTCATTTTTATCTGCTCTTCCCATATGAAAAGTAGATGCATAGCTCAGGCAGGGAGACAAACACCAAAGCCGGTTGTAAGACGTCCAACTCTCTAAGTCGTTGGGTCATGCCATTCTTAGACATCGTCAAAGTACTGTTCAATCTCTCCCCAAGAACATTGTAACGTCCATGACGACTTATCACGGACACTGTATCCGAAGGTGAGACCCTCGTTGTCTGCTTTCAGGCCAAGGCAATACTCCATATCAGTTTCTGAATTAAATGTAAATGGAAGCGAATATCGCAGAACTTGGCTCATTTCAAAATTTAAAATCACTATTCTGTGTGTATAGATCCGTCTTCTACCTGATCGATGTTTGACCATATGAGTTACAAACCACCATTCATTTCTATGCAAAATTCCATTCGTAGATCCTCTCATATTCAAAAAGGACAATGGAGACTTAATCGATCGATCAATAACAAATTCTCCTTTGTCTCGGTCAATGTGTCCAATTCTGATGAATGGGTACCATTCGTAGACCAAGCTTTCGATGCCATTGACAAAGACCCAATTTTTTTCGGTGCGATCTCCAAACGGGCCCCTTATAATATCTTGAATCGTTAAAGTCCAAGTATCGGGTTCTATGACCCCAAGAAGCTGACTCATATGGTTTGCACTGCAAGAATACTCCTTTGAAGCGGACAGGGTGTAGGTGACGCTGGAGTTTGATTTGTAATCGAAAGTGGATTTAAATCGAGTATCCTCTAATCCCTGAACATAAGCTTC
This sequence comes from Nannochloropsis salina CCMP1776, assembly GCA_004565275.1. NCBI lineage: Eukaryota > Eustigmatophyceae > Eustigmatales > Monodopsidaceae > Microchloropsis > Microchloropsis salina. Next base: position 51,543 of record SDOX01000063.1, read on the forward strand.
CGGATGATGCCATCCTCTTTCAGTGATTCGTTTTCGAAAATTCTCCGATTCTTGAATCTTTATATATTGATCACTGCCATCTACAAGAACTCGCGTCTTCACTTGGGAATCCTGAGAAACGTGGTACGACCCATCCTCTGCAGCGAAGTAGTTTACTTCCCGGAGGAGCACATGTGAGTCTAAGAACGTGGGAGTAGAGAAACGCCAAGGGTCATTCTCGTTCTTTTCAGCACGTAGAAGAGTGCGATGTCCGCGCAGTGATTGAGTATATACTGGAATGTTGTTATACACAATACTTGCAAGGTTGGAGGGGAGCAAGGGATTCTCCAGTAAATTCATGCATAGCGACAGACCATGCCGTCGCGTAGAGCGATCGCTGAGAGCGCCAACATAATACCAAATAATTGATTTTTCGTAGTCCAACAAATAATCATGGACTGCTTCTTCGCCCGGAAGACGGCCAGCAGGCTTCGAGGTGGACTTTTTGGATGCCAAAAGGTAGTAGTAGTAAGCCAACGCATAATTTTCTTTCTCTCGGAACGCCTTGCAAAGGTAGTATGCCGGTTCTGCCCGTGGAAATGATTGATCTGAAGGAGTGTCGACCAGTAATCGGGCTTTTCCTAGCTCACCATTTTCAATAAAACATTTTACCAAAGGAAGTATATCTTTATCCTGCATATCATTAGAGACTTCCGTATTGAAAACTTGAGCAAAGCATTTTGAAAACTTTAGATCATTTTTTCCCAGAGTCGCTTCTCTTGAAAAATCAAGCGTAGGATCTGTTAATTGACAAGATGAATATGAGTATCTAGGGACTGCATAGCATATAGGGGTAGAATTTAAACAGGGCTTACCGTCCACATGATGTGATTGAAGATCGAATTCTTTTTTCTGTAACCTTAACGAAGCCAATAGAACGGTGATGAGGACTATCACCAAAAGGGAGTAGCCCAAGGGTCTATAAAATTTTCTGTGGTTTTTATATCGTCTATCATCCTCCTTCAGGTGCAAGCTGTACTCATCCCGGACAAATGGCTACATTATATTTAAAAGTTAGGGTAAATTAGTTTTAATGTTAGTTGAGGTTCTCGAGGCATACAAGTAGCTTGTCTCTGCCTACCGTGGTCGCGCACGAAAAGGCACGGTGAAGCATTAATCCTCACTTATGGTTAAGCCAGTTGTACTGCGATGAAAAGGGAATAGAAATTAGATTAAGTACATTGCGTGTGCATTTAGATCGTAGCCCTCCATGTTCTCTCTCTCGCATGTTTTCATGCGATATATCAAGACGTAATCCCCCAGGTCATGCTCAAACGGAGGACCATGATGACTAGCTGAAAGAGCCCTGGCTTGTCAGGTCATAATAGACGTGCGATTGCTAATAATGATTAAGAATGTATACGTCAAAGTCACATCACTTCTTGACAAGACCACTTCTCGATGGAAAACTCATGTGCGTGAGCATAACGCTTGCCCTGTCGGAACATCGCGGACAAACTTCCCGTTACTACCTGACTGCCCGGACATTGAGGCCTAGAGTCCGAAGTGATGCGAATATAAGGATGACATGATGATGCTAAGGAAGCATGAGATCAGCGATAGGAGGTTGAGCGAGCCGTTTGACAGAGTTGCTCCTATATCCTTTATGGATCCAACAGGCTGTTTCATGATGTGCTGACCGCTGCTGTATCATGTCATGGTTTGCGTCCACCTAATCATTTGTATGTTATATTGTTATACGACAACAGGACTGGGGTCGACCAGTGTCTTTGGTTGTCGATCGTATTGGTTATCTTAGTACGAGATTCTTGGGTGAATCATTGGTATACATTCTCAGGGAGAATAGTGGTCGTACTGAAGAACTAATTGGGTATTGGGTTATCCGTGGCGTTCTGGTTTGTTTATTCGCATCAAGAATACCATCAGATTCAAAGGAAGTTTGAATGAAGAAGCAATGAATTTTCAAGCACTTCTCAGGGAAAGGTGATACTACGGACAAATTATTTGGGGACACTGACTCTGTAGCAAGAAGAAGGGAGTGGGCCCTTCTATGCTTTAGAGAGAGAGAATGATACTATTATCACACTATACGGGGAATCTGGCTCAGCAATAAAATGCTATGGGCTTCTTATCTGCTTTGAGGAGATAGACTGATGTAATGGTCGAAGTCTTGTGGGATTCTAAATGTAATAAGCAAATCGAAAGCATATTTACCGTTTTCCCTTTATGAGTATGAGAAGTTGATTTTTTCAAGAAGCTTAGTATGAGGACGGTTTCCTACAGGGGATGCCATTGCCTTCCCCAAAGATAGTAACATGCGAAGATACGTGCTGGACTCCTTTCTTAATCATGTTCTGAAATGGCCTTTCAACAAAAAATTGAGGTAATTGAGCAGTTAGATATCAAGTTGGCCTGGGACGACCAAAAGAAAAATAAGGGTTTACATATCCCTTCATTCAGGCAAACATCTCGTCCATTGCTTCCATATTCTTTGTCTCCATGCTGCGGGAGGTCATGTCCTCTCTTCATTGTGAGCAATGCACAATACTTCGACTTTCATCACTTTTTAATCCCTGCTAGCGTCCGACCAGGAGCTCTCGAAGCACAAAGCCGACGCCAGCGCCATGGACAAGAACGGACTCATACCTCTTCATCGGGCCACCTACCGGTGAGGACTCAGGGCAGGGAAGGCAGGTAATGCGAGCAGCCTTCCTCCTCTCATGACGGTGACATGCCGTGGGTTGAACCGAGTGGCGAGAGGCGTCTTTCGTTGAGATGCCAGTCCATCGTGGTGGCTCCTTTCCTTCGTCTTCCCTCTGACAGATGCGGCCCCAAGGAAGAGCGCAAGCAGCGTCTCATGTCGTACTGACTCCTCCGTGTCCCTCCACATGCTCGCACCACCCATCCTCCAGGGGTCAAACAGCGTGTATCAAGAAGCTGCTCTACAAGGGGGAGGCGGGTCCGAATGCCCAGGACCACTTGCAGCACACGCCATTCATGATGGCGGCCTGATATGGGAAGATCAACAGCGCGCGCGAGATCTTCGAGGAGGTGGGAGCGTTTTGCGGGGGGAGGAGACGCAGGCGCCAGCCGGCACTGTTGGCGATACAGAGGACATGTTGGTTGCAGTTCTTGCGTAGTTTATCTCCCTCTCACATTCCCACAGATGAAAACGAACAACATCAGGCTTTCTAACGTATGGGTCCTCACTTCTTTAGAGTGGGCGAGGCAGAGCAATTGGTCTGAGGTGGCGGCTTTTATCGAACGGCGGTACAGAAAGCTGGGCCTGCCGATCGAGCGGTAAGAAGGAAGGTCGGGGGATGCCTTTTTAACTTTTTTTCCTTTCTTAGCTCTCCGGTGACATCAATCTGGCCTACCAAACTCTCGTGTGCGGAAGGGCCGACCACTTAGTCCAACATCTCTCTTCCTTTTCCCTCGCTCCGCATCTCGCACTCGCCTGACCCTTAGCCTTTGTGTAACTTGCACCTTCTCAGTCTCTACCGTTTCCCTCGCCACCAACAATCCAGAGATCAACCTGGCCCAAGCAATCGGTCCTCCGTCCCGCCCTCCCCTTCCCCTTCGCATTCGTTTGGTCCAGCACTCCGACAACAACGGCGCTCGGCGGTGCCTCTAGCCAAGGAGAAGGCGGACGCGCGTCGTCGCCGTCAGGACAGCCGGCTCCGCAACCTCCTGTGGTACTGGACGGAACATCCAAGCCGCCTTCTTTCCCGCCTTAATGGGCACCTTCCAGGAGATTTGCTCCCTCTTTGATGCCAGAGTGAGAAACGAGCGATATGTAGCCTGCCCTACACTACTCTTGACAGAATCGGCATTGCAGGGATAATTCGGTTAGGCTATCTCTGTTCTTCCAGCGTACAACACAGACATGTTAATTTGCACAGCTTTGCGAGATCAAATTTCTCATCGAAGCCAAGCTTAAGCGTTCAAGACTTTGATTGAGAGGATAGGCCTGCAGCGATCCATATCTAGGACGAGCTAGGGTATAGCTGTAAGGGATTTTGTCGTCGGATGCAGGTGACTTGTATTCCTAGCGTGTGACTCTTCAGAAAAATTATTATTCCAACACCGTTAGCCCTATCATCCGAAAGCAGTGCCATGTGGAAACAATCGTCCTGTATCTAACCAATCATAGAAGTCGCTAAAAACTCACGTTTCGAAGATGTCGAAAAATACAGTACAAACATAGCCTCAACAAAATTAATGAGAAACTGAGGGAAACGGACTTATGGACATCTACTTTGCATCCGTATGGTGCAGTCTTCCTCTATGCGTCGGCTTTGAGCGGGAACTATATGTAAGCGTATATTTCGGGTAAGTGAAGGAGACAAAATAAATGGTGCCGTAGCACTTCATCCTCCGTAAGTTGTTGACGAGCCTTTCTATACCCTGGACATGGGACTTACGACACAACAGGCATAGTCGTGAAGATGTCTATCTAGTTCTCAAATTCAGAGCTGACCTCGTGATGCAAGTGGCGATCACCTCAACGCGAGTGCCGGGTGCAACTTATGTGTGGGCTCAAATTGCGAATCGCGAGAAGTGATAGGATTCTTTTTTGCCTCACAAGAGAAATTGATAGTTTTGTCCATTAACATGCAAATTGTTGTCCAGCATCAGTAAGAAGTGATCGGCCTCTTATAGGCCTTTTGAAAAATATCTGATATAGTTGACCGCATCACAA
>SDOX01000065.1:6382-23709 GCA_004565275.1 Nannochloropsis salina CCMP1776
ACTCCTTTACTCCCTCACTCTCCCCCTCCCTCCCTCCCTCCTGTCTCGCCTCCTCTTTCTGTAACCGTGACCCCTCCCTCCCTCCGTCCTTCCCTTATGCCCTCCCTCCCTCCCTCCCTCCCTCCTTCCCTTACGCCCTCCCCACGGTGATTCTGAGCAAAGCCGGCTCGCATTTCCTGGACGAGGAGGAGGACTTTTACACGATGCGGGAGGCGCTGGTGGATGTGGTCGATCACTACTTTGAGTACGACCTGACCACCACGGCTAGCGGGTGAAGGGAGGGAGGGAGGGAGGGAGGGAGGGAGGGATCGAGGGAGGGGAAAGAAGGGGGCAGTGCAGGATAAAGGGCTGTAGATAAGGACATAGAAGAGGAGGTCTAGGATCCTTCCCTCCGCCAGCACCTCCCTTCTTCGCGCGCCTTCGGTCTCGGGAAGAGGAGCCGACGAGTCGAGGGGGGAGGAGGAGGGAGGGAGGGGCCGTGGCGGGGGGGGGGAGGGAGGAGGGAAGAGGTGGATCGGGGGGGAGGAGGGAGGGAGGGAGGGCATGGCGGAGGGAGTGGGACGGGGAGGAAGGTGGAGGAGGCCAGCGGGCGGGGAAGGGATTGGACTCGAAAAAGAAACGAGAGAACGCGACCGGCGGGCGGTGCGGCGCGGAGCTTTCTTTGATAATTCTTTGCCGGCCTCTCTCTTCCTCTGTGACAAAGGAGGATGCTTTTCGTGGCCGTGTCATGCGTTTCGTTCCCTGTGCAGCCTCCCTCGCCTTGGCACACGCTGTTTGTCACCCTCCTCCTTCACTTTCCTCTCCTAAATATCCACCCATTCCCCCTCCTTTCCTGGAGAAATAGACGGCATTCATGTGCTCTATCATTCCAGGGTCTTTCAGGAAATTGGTTCCGAATGCATTGATGCAAGGGGATGGCCATCCTCTCCACAATGTCCTATGGAGTCTTACGACTATAAGTGCAGCATTTCATGTGATATAATAACAATGCCAGCTTTGATTGCATTTCAATAAACAGCAAGAAGGCGGAAAGAACAAAAAAGAATAAGGCGCGCGAAGAAGCCACGAAGCGTTCGCGCTCTTTCGACCGAGTTTTGGGCCAAAGAGGGACCAAGGCCAATAAATAGACAGGTTCCACCTACCCTCAAGACAACATCACCTTCTACGGAATCGGGAGTGTGATTTCGGCCGTTGACATGGTTGTCTTTGACCCCATGCCTCAGGAGCAGCTGGATGCCTTCTTCCGAGACGAGGGCGACATCGTCTTTAACATCGAGCGCACGCAGTATCGCAACGGCTGGCCCCTCGGGGTGGAAGGCTTGGTAATGAGGCTGGTCCTGTTCACGATGGACGCCTACAACCTGGACGAGCGGAACGAAGTCATTATTGTGACGGGGGGACGGGAGAATCTCACTGTGGAGGCCATTCATCGGTACACGTTGAACCGTCACCTGCTCCTGGAGCATAGCATGCGGGGTCAGGACCGGGCGTGGGAGCTCTCTGGGCACGACGGAGAGATGGAGGTGGTCCTGTCAGAGGTTGGCCACCGGATGAAGATTTCCCATTCACTAGTGCGAGGTCCCTTTTGAGACTCGAGAAAATGAGCGGAGAGCGAGTAGGTGCTACACAAGGAGGGTGGGATGTGGTAAGTACGGTGAGTCACGCACAAATGATACATACCCTTCGAGGTAGGTACCGTGCGCGTCTCTGGCATTGGGTAAAAAAACAGCTTTGTATTCCAAATCGAGGCTGCGATCAGGATTGATCTCTTTTTCAACATAATATCCTGGGTTGCGTTGATCAAACAGGAAATGGGAACAGAGTGGCAAAGGTATGCGAGAGGTGAAATTAAAGAAAATAGAAATCATGATGACATCTTGCTTCCAGCGCAGACGGGATAGTGTAAGCCTTGGACAGATAGTATCTCTTGATCAACGACGCAGAGTCGGCTACGGAGCACGACGCGGACTGTAAACTGAGTGGTCGTAAATGTCATAATATATTCAGATGACGAAGGAAACTTGATTTTTTTTATGTGTACAATCTTGGTGTTTATATTTTCAAAGGCATGATTCCTTGTTTATCCAATTATCGTGGAGTTGGGCATACATGCAAAGCAGCTTCTCTCTTTGGGCCAGCGGAATGGGATTGTCTTGACGAGGAGGCAGGGCGCCACCGCCAAAAAGACATTGATGCAGGGTATCTTGTTGAGGGGCGAGGATGGGCAGAGGCCAATCTTGGCACCTCCCAAAGCAAGGCGAACGATCCAACGGACCGCGGAGAGCCAGGTCTCGTGCCTTTGGTCTTCGTTTGCATCGACAGCCTATGTGCTTTTAAAAACAAATTTGAAGATGTGTGGAATCATAAAAGATAAAACATGCCTTGAAAATCTTGGAGCTTTAGTTTTTGGGGAGTTGGTCGAACATGCGAAGTAGCTCCTCTCTTGATATCCCAAGATGGAATGGCAAGCAGAGACTTCTATCGTAAAGTCTCCAAGCACGGGGAGCTGCAGTTCTATCGATAAGAGGACTATAATAATGCTTTGCCTCAGTCCCATGGGAATTCAGCTGCCGACAAGTGGCTTCACCAGGTTGATTGTCCAAATCCACAAACAGGCAACTCAGGATGGTCGGGTAGCGCACTTGAAATGCCATTCGGTATCCTTTTTTCCCAAGCTCTTCAGCCGAAAAACGGGTAAGAGCATTGAGCTTATCTTCCCACTTTTCAGAAACGATTTGATCAATGTGATCACAAATCGCCGCAGCAGCGAAATCGGACATTCTCCAATTGCTTGAATAACGGTTTGGAATACGAACCTGATTGGGTATATCATATCCAAAATTCATCGCTTGGTGAACAAAAGGGGCAACGTCTTTCCCTGTAAATATGGCCCCTCCCTCGCCGCGGCCAAATGGTTTTGTCTCGTGAAAGCTGATAAAGGCACCATCTCCAACATCATGAATGCAACGGCCATCTTCGACAAATCCCAAAGGAGTGGCGGCATTGTCGAAAATTAGGAGTTTGTCATTCCGAATGCACCATTTCTCATACGCGAGAATCTCCGTCTGATATCCAAAGCAATTTGTGACGACAACTCCATCAAAATCTGCTTTTTTCTCATTGAGAAATTGAATGCAGGGGCCGTGTAGATTGGCGTCAATATCACATACATAGGCATCTGATAGTGGTCCCTGAATTGAGGAAGGAAAGGTAAAGGCCTGTGTCACCCATCTTAGGTGTCGTCCCTTTCGTAATTCAAGTCCCGCCGCGAGTGCATGGAGTGCTGAAGTTCCATTTGAAGCCAGTAATACATCGCGATTGGATCGAAGTAAATTCTTGATCTTGGCATGTAAAACGGACTGCAGCGGTCCATCGTTAGTGAGATGTCCCTTCACAAGACTGCGATGCAGATACTGAGCATATCTGTCAATTGAAAACAACTTTTTCACACACCATCGAATTCGGTGCCCATCGTCGCTGACAATCGTTCTGGAAATGGGCCTGGCGGGTACGCCACCCCAGAATCCATAAAGGGGTCCGTCAATATCTCGCACCACAGCAGCACCCATTCCGACAGTGGCTCCGGACATTACGGTACGATTCTCTCGTACTGCTGCATTTGCGCCAAGTGTGGCCAAACTTTCCATAATAACACTTCCCAAGAGCATAGCACCTGGATTGAGAGTCGCATAGTCTCCCAACCGACAATCGTGCTCGACAATCGCAGCCGAATTGATGAGGCAAAAGTTACCAACGATTGCGTTGGTATTCACCAAGGCTTGAGGTCCGATGAAGCAACCGACTCCAATCTGAGCAGTGCCTGTAATGACAGCTGTCTTGTGTATGACTGTTGGAAAAAAGACTGATGGAAGCGACGCGTTCTCAACACTTTCGACAAGCTTTTTGCGAACACTTGGGGATCCCACTGCAACGAAGCAATCAATCGAAGAAAGACTATGGCCATTATTTCTGTCGATGTTGTAACTGTTTGAATCGAATCTTGGGAGACCCCGTAGGAGGGGGTGCAGGTCGGCATCGTTCTTAGAATCATCCCACACTCTCACGTCCTCATATGCACTGGCAATTTGCTCCCAAACAACAGCTGCATGACGGCCGCCACCGCGAAGGACTGCCACTCTTGAAGTAGGCCGTGGGATTATCAAACTTGTAGCGTCAGTTTTTGACATGACGATGACGATGACGATGCAATGATGTCCTGTCTCCACAAGATGAGCAATTCCGGCAATACAAGCTACCTGGGCACCTAAATAGTTGCATAAAATTAATATATTAGGATTAGGATTTCATCGCTACATTTTTTTAACATGATTGTAATCGAGAAAGTTGCTGCACATTCAGGTAGCTTTGGTTTGAGAGCATAGTTAGGAACAGCGCCGAAACGATATTTAGTTGGCAGAACGACAGGTAACGCTGCGCAATCATCGAAGTTGACGGCTTGTTCAGAGCGGGATGGCGCCATCGTCCCGCGAAGACGCCAGGGGCCTGATAGCGGCATGTACCCCGTGACGCGGGGCGGCAGGGTCGTCACCTCATCTAGTACTTAGTTATTCATGAAAACGGTCGATGGACCGGTGGTCATTCATGACTCAGGCATGAGACTTGCACCCGCTCCGCAGGGCGTGTCCAAACTGAGGGGGTTCAAATGGGGGCCCACGGCGAGAGGGGAACTACGGGCGCTCCCTCGTGCGCATTGGGGGGAAGCCCTGAGCAAAAACGCATTTTTCGATCACCAACTGGAGGCCCGCATATTCAGTCGGGTCATACCATCTAGCATAAGCGTCAATAAATGGATTTTCACCAATGATTCGTGACCCTCGTTAATGACACCTAAATGGGGTGACTCCCCTGCGGGGTGAGCTTATCTTGGTGCCCATAGTGTGATAGCGGTATGTATAACCATGCCGGAGACCAACACCCATTATGGTGACTTAACATGAAAGCAAACAAAAAAGGAATAAATTAAAAAATCTCCTTATGTACTTCGTACAAAACTCTCTGGGAGATGATAAAGAGCGGCTCATAAATTTCTGTGTGATGAAGTTGATACACAAGTGAATTGTGAATTTGCTTTCAATTTTTTAAAGGCTATTCGAGAAATATGATAATTTAGGATACGATTATAATACAATGTAGAGAGGCATCGATTTAGGAGCAATTGCATCCAATGACATTATGCTCCCTTTTTGAATAACCGTGTTCTAGGCATGATGAAGTGACTAACAATATGAAGTGCTACACCTGTCAAGAAGCTATAGTCTTCGACACCATTCAAATTGCACAGGCAATATCATTATCTTACCCGCAACGTCCCATCACAAATATTATCCAGGGTCCTAAGAGGGAGCTGGCATCGCTCAACCTCTATCCTGTCCTTGTTATTATCTTTTATTTGAAGGAAGAAAGATGCCCTTCTCATTTGAAGTGTTGCTCTTGACCATTTTGGTCCTTCAGAACACCTTGACGGCGTTGCTGGGTCATTTCACGCGCCAAGCCGTCGACAAGGACAACTTATATGACATTGGTCAATTCATTTTGGTCAGCGAACTTATAAAGCTCGTGACAAGCGTCCTTCTTGAATTCGCAGCAAGCTTTCAAACACAAACACTACCTCGCGCTATTACCCGAAAGGGCTTCGAAAAATTCAAGAAACGGCTTTACGGTCATCCTCATGATCTGCTCAGGATATCGGTTCCTGCCGTATTCTACTGGGCGTCCAACACGTTGTTGTACGTGGCCATTTCCAACCTCTCCGTCCCGATATTCCAAGTTATGGTTCAAACCAAGCTTGTAGTCACGGCAGTCGTGAGCGTCCTGTTGTTGGGGCGTCATTATTCGCGTCGACAATGGATATGTCTGGTCATCATTTCCATTAGCGTAGCCCTCGTCACGCTCGAAGAAAAGAAAGTCACCGATACTACAACAAAAAGTGATGCCCACATATTCTTCGTGGACAGCAGCGAGCCACTAATCATCGGTCTCATTGCTGTGACTCTTTCCTGCCTGATGAGTGCTTTCGCGGGAGTCTATTTCGAAAAAATTCTCAAGACAGTAATCAAAGATTCGCCAACCATTTGGATGCGTAATATTCAACTGGCCTTCTGCTCCATTGTCATTGTCCTTCTGCAAAAGGTTGGTAGAGGTGATTTTTTTTTCCAGAACATTAATGCATCGGGCCAAAATCCCCCCTTTCTACACGGATTCACTTCTTTGGTGTGGTGTCAAGTTTTACTCTTCGCTGGCGGGGGTCTTCTCGTATCTGCTGTCATCAAGTACGCTGACAATGTATTGAAAGGAGTCGCCATTGGTATCAGCGTGCTGCTCTCTACGGTTGCGAGTATGTTTTTGTTCGGGACGTCCATCACCCCACTGTTCAGTGTGTGCGCGTTTGCTACCATTGCTGCTGTCTACTTCTTTTCCAATGAGCTCCCGCGGTACCATGCAAAGCCATATCGTTACTACTTCTTTTTGATCTATATCATGGTAGTGCTCTATCATGTGTCTATAATGGAAGGGCAAGATGATTTGCAAGGGAGTCTGAAGCCCTTGCCCGTGGGGACTGACTTATTTCCGTCGGATTGGAATTCAACGGAAACGGCCCTTTCTGTGTTGAGATCTATTCAGGAGAGAATTCAGGAGCGAAGCTTTCACGAGGCAACGCACATTTTGTACGACTTGCGATCTCACCTCGGAAACCGTCCAGCAAAGTACCTTGAAATTGGCAGCTATACCGGAATTTCCTCCACCTTTATGTTGAGTCATCCTTTCCCGACGTATGCAACTCTCGTGGACCCTTGTGTCCTTTCGACTGAGCATTTCGGGGGTTCTTTGGATCAAGAGTCTACTATTCGGAAAAATCTTGCCTCCATAGTGCCCAATTCCCTCTGTAACCTGACTAGGCCCTGGGATCTTCATGTCGGCTTCTCGCCGGTAGCTCTCCCTGTTGGAGAAACATTCGACATAATCTTCATCGACGGAGATCATTCAGCAAAGGGTGTATGGACTGACTATAATAATACAGTCGATCTTTTGCGCCCAGGAGGCTTCATGGTGTTTGACGATTATTTGGATTGGCAGTACAGCGGAGCTGTGAGAGGGGCAGTGGACAACATTTCAAAAATTACTGATCTCATCCCAATTGGGAGTCCACAGAACATTCATGGTATTCACCCACAAGTCAATGCTTCTTTCATTAATGAGTTCATTTTCCAGAAACCGGGAAAGTTCAGTTTCTCTCCCCTACTCACTCCTGGATTGGAGCGCTCCACGCCAGTGCTGTGTGTGACAGTCGCAACCTACCGGCGTCCCGATGGATCCACTCCGCCTACATTGGAACACCTCTGGAAGATGCTTCAGCAGCAGTCTTACCGTAACTGGAAGCTCTACATGACAGCGGATCATTACGATGATGAAGTGGAGTGGAACTCACTATCATTCTCCAACGATTCTCGCGTTCAGATGTACAATCTACCAGAGCCTGGGGAGCGTGGAAAGCTTAATGGGACTGAACTTTGGCATAATGCTGGTGCTACTGCTATGAATAATGCAATTGATCGAGCTCTTCGCGATGGATTTGAGTGGATCGTTCATTTGGATGATGACGATGAGTGGGACACTGATCATCTTCAAAATATACTTGACGGTATCCGAACGGGAGCCACGTTTGTAACAACATGGTGTCAATATACGTCGAATGTAGTGTTGCCACGGTTGCACGGCATCCTAACAGGTATCACCCATACTGTTCTCCCCAAACAATGCGATACTGTTCATTCGTCTGTTGCATTCAACGCAGCGAAAATCTTGACGCGGTACAAGAGAATTCCAGGTCACCCCGCCGATGCCGCTATGTGGGCACGCGTCGTGTACGATGAAGGCTTCTATCCCGCATTTGTGCCAGTTCAGTCCTGTTACTATCTCAACGACGAGCACGGCGCACGTGTAGAAGGGATTGTGCGGAAAAGCCTTCTTCGTGACATCGATTTGCCCGATGGTTGGCACGGCGAAGGAAGCGGCCATTTGTATCATACCTTGGCAACGAATGAATTTCCTTCCACTCTGAGCCCGCACTGTCAATATGTCGTAGGCCCAGAGCCAACCGCAATGGGTCAACCTAGCTTTCGAAGACTGGGGTTTGATGAGATTCCTTACCATATTTCGGTTGTCAAGGACTTTGCTAATTTGCCTGTTTGGGCAAAAAATGACACCAAATTGGAAGCTCAGAATTAGACAGACCTCATTTAAATCTTCTGGGTTTTTTTAACCGCCAGTAAACACGCGGTAATTTCATTAGCAGTGTATTTTTGAATGCTTCCCTCGCTTCACGACCAATAGAGGAAGAGGGCAGAAGGCAAAGGAGAAGGGTTTGACTCCCACCTACAAACTGCATTTTAAAGGTACTCAAAATACAAAAGCACATTAATGACAGAAAAATCCCTCCCACGCGATCTCCAACCTGTTGCTGGAGATCAAATCTTTTAAATTTGCCCAGAATGGTATCTATGCAGCCGTGATGCGCGCCGTGGTTCCCGCCTTGTTAGACCTAGCCTTGGACCCTGACGCCGTGTGTCGCCACGTTGACAAAGATTCCTCCATTTTACGCACCACCTTGGAAACAAGGAAGCAGATTCATGCTCGGGGGCGCGTGTCGGGGTCAGCACGGAGCCCTCAGGAGCCCGGGATTCAGAGCCAGTCGCTGCTCAGCCCAGGTTATCCGACGAGGCGGCCATTTCAAATATTGCTACGCAGCTTCAACACTGAAAAACGCTTTTAGTCGCCCTAACTCAAGACGAGGACGTCGAAGAGGCTTTGATGGAAGCTACAGAAACTTATGCTTTAGAGTCGAAGGGAGTGGGAGATCAGGATGGTGCATCACGCCTTCTGTATGATATTTTTGGACTCGTATTACTTACGTATGTCAACGAAGATTTATTATCTCCAGCGATAGCCGTCGCATGGGCAGACGCCGACAAGGACGACGGGTATTCGGAGGAGAGGAGTGAGTTGTTCAGAGAAGCACGCACGCAAAAATTTGTGAAATGGGTGCGGGAATATGAAGCGGATGACAGCACCAGCAGTGACGAAGGAACAAGCGATTCAGAATAAGGTCGAGACGAAGACAAAAAGAAATGAAACTGGGCACTTATTGCTGACGGGCCGACGGGCCGACTTCCCAAAACGGATTTTTTGTTTGCTTTGCTTCGTAAGTAGTAGTAGTAGAGACGGCTGGCATTCGCAGGAACCGATCGTCATGAGATAAACCCAATATAATGTAGTTAAGTGTGTACGTCACTGTTGTACACCGTTTTGAATTGAATTACTCGCTAAGAGTATTGCTCGTGCTCGTCATTTATAGAGGTAGTGTGAACGTTGCCGTTGATGATAGTGTTACTCATTGCGTCGGAAATACGTCTTGGTCTGGACAAGACAACACGATTGTCTGTGCGCGAGAAAAATCTCGTCGCAAATTCACTCAAGATGTTTTGACGTGTCGATCCCTCTCACACTTGACAAGATTTTAGAATTTGAAAATGAGAACTGAAATGCTTCATTTGATGAATTTTTATGGAGGATTTCTGATTATCGACGACATGGTGAGCATGAAGATTTGTAACTCGCCCATAGCATCCAATCAAAGTTTGGAAGCCCTTTTAATAAGCTTAAATCCTTTTGGAAATTACAAAACAAGGCTACCGATGATGATAGTTACTCTGTCACGATAAATGTCTCTATTCCGCATCTTACTGCATCTTAATTTCTCGGGAGAACCCGACAATTGTCGAAGACTGACTAGAACCCGGAACTATGATTAAGATACACAAATGATTAGGACTCTGCTCAGCCTCTTGGGAAGGGCGACTCGAATCTCGCTTCTCGGGAGAACCCGACGTATCCTGAAGACCATGAATTGAATTCACAAGGCCTCGTGGAACAAGTAAAGTATCGAGTCTTGTGAGGATTGTGTAATGATCGAATACATGGTCAACATGGAGAAGTTTCGTAACAAAATTGGTCATGGAACGCCAGGAAAGCCAACTTTTCTTGGCCTGCAATGTCTGCTTATTCCTTCCAATCCACATTGAAACAGCTTGGAGGACGTGGAAGGCGCAGAAGCTCAGCTCGACTTCTAGCCACGCCATTTCACAGGCCCTTCCCTCCGCCCCCGTAGCAGTAAGGACGTTGGCGGGGCCACGTTCAAGGCCGCGAAAGAAAAACGGACAGTCACTCGGGAACGGCTCCTTGAGGGCCTCAAACGACGCACCTCATCCGGCCGCGCTGTTGACATTTGTTACGATGACACCAAGGGGCATGCCTCCGAGAGGCATACCGCACATCAGCCACACGAGCTTCTTGTCCGGATCGTTCATATCGTTGCATATCCCGTCTATGTGGAGCTTTACGTCTGCATGTTGTACCCGCTCATGCACACGGGTTATAAATGGCCGGACAATGGTAATCACCCAGCCATTGTCCCGGTCCTTGCTATGCACTGTGTACCCGCTCGCAAAGTAATCGCAAGACGTGGAAAGGGAGCCTGCGCACGTGATCACTATTTCCTCTCCTCGGCCTCCATCCCACTGTAAAGGTCATCGAAGTGACGCTGGGCGAGGTTCTGGCAGTCTCCCAGCCGCTCACCTCCATACTTTCCCAGGAACCACTCTCCCATCAGCCGCTGCACCTGTACTGTGCTCAAGACCTGCGCGCGGTGGCAGGAACCACCGTCGTTCGCCCGGTCCTTCTCCATATGTGCCATGATTGCTTGTGCAGAGCACTCCTCCGTGGCGAAGCGGGCGTGGAGCCACTCGAGGACACGGGGCTCCACGTGGCGTCGTAGGTCCAGGTCGACGCAGCTGTGGTTATGTAGTCTAGAGAAGACTACCCTCGTTGACTTTGGCTCTGTTTCCGCCAGTCTGGTCCTTGTTGGGGATGGCGGCGGTGTTTCGTACCACAGAAATGTTCATGCATGAGAGGCACGCTGATTGGCAGTGTCGGCTCTTCTTCTCTCCTCTCCTCCCGTGGATGGTATAACCCCCCGGTGCAACGTCCCGAGGGCTTAGTTGGCCCACGCCGGACAACTCGCACGCGAATCCCCTGCGGCCGTCGATGGTGCTGGTAAAGGTAGCCACCATTGTGTCGTCCAAAATCTTCTGCGACGCCAGACAAAGGGAGGCATCAGCCGCCACCAAGCCCTTGTGAGGGAAGGCGTGACCCTGCTGATGCGTCCGGTGGATGTCTGGGTACAGGAGACGAAGCTCCAAGTGGAATCTCCATTCCCCACTCGGGGGAGAGTGGTTCTAGGTGGAGTGGGAGGGATAGACGTAAGAAAAAGCACGAGCTGTCGGTCCTTTTCTATAGCCATCAACACGCATTTCCGTATCCTTAGTGGGACTTTTCATTTTCCACGACTCTGTCGGCCGTAGCGGCCTGCGTGTCTTGTCGTACTAGATTGTTACGACTTCTTCTCGCGGCCCTTCCCCTCCGGCAGAACCAGCGCCTTGTCCGAAAGCAGCTTCTCGACCGCCTACCCCACAAGGCGTTGCAGAGCCCTAAGAGAGCTGTCAGCCAACTGCTGCCAGAGTTCCGCCAGCTTCGAGAGTGAGATCATTGTTCGAAGGATAGAGTCGCGCCTGTGGCCGAGGGTTCCCCTCTTCAAAAGGTAAAGCCGTCTCGAATTGCGGGTGAAGGGCGTGACCTCGTTGGGATTCTTGACTTCGAGGGATAACACCCACGGTGCCTCCGCCACCCTCCAGGGCGCTTCCTGGAGATGGAAGTACCTCTTAAAGGGGGCTGTCTCGGGCACCTGATGAACGGAGTTTGGAAGAGAGGATGGAATCGTCAGGCAGTATAGGGGCGAGGAAGAGGACGCACATGCAACCCAAGTGCTGTCTCAACTCACCCGCGGATGCAGGTACTGCACGACGTAGAAAAGCCCGGTCTGGTATTTGATTTTTTTCTTGGCGCTGTTTTGTGATATTAAGTGCCAAACTATGCCTCCTCTGACGAACGGACGACGGAGGAAGTAAGCGCTAGACGACCCGGATGGTAGGTGACCATTAGTCGAGACCTCTCCCGATATTCGCCGACACTTCAGCGTTCAAGTCAACACATATTCGGCAAAAACTTATAAATCCAGGTCTTCAAGATATTTCTTGCGATTCGCCTGAAGTCAGAGCATTGAATCAAATGCAGTTTGCCTGATGTCGGAGCTTTAATTTGAATGTAGATTCCACTGAAACTACTCCATTCCTATGGATATGGTAGACCTAAATCTGACAACCCTCAACTTCGTGGCCTTGGTGAGCGTCAAAAAGGCTTGTACAAGTCGAAACGCTTTCATCTGTCTTCGAAGCCATGGTGTTCTTATCATCTTAAATCGCAAACCGACCACACGGTCAGAATGTTGCGGCCACACTGTCAGAAAGTTGCTTTCAAGAAAGCT
The DNA here is from genome assembly GCA_004565275.1 of Nannochloropsis salina CCMP1776. Lineage (NCBI taxonomy): Eukaryota > Eustigmatophyceae > Eustigmatales > Monodopsidaceae > Microchloropsis > Microchloropsis salina. The sequence continues at coordinate 18,840 of SDOX01000065.1, forward strand.
TTTACGCGAGTAATTGGAACCTGATGCGAATAAACATGACAAAAACGCTGCGGGTAACCTAATTAATTCTTCAGTACAAGTACTATTCTCCCTGAGAATAGATACCTATGATTCACCCAAGAATCTTGTACAAAGATAACCACGACAACCAAGGACACTAGTCGACGCCTGTCCTGTTGTCGTATAATGATATAATATACAAAATGATAAGATGGATGCAAACCATGACATGACACAAAAGCGAACAGCACATCATGATACAGACTGTAGGACCCATAAAGGATATAGGTGTACAACGCTCGCTCAACCTCCTATCGCTGATCTCATGCTCCCTAAGCATCATCATCATGTCATCCTTATATTCGCGTTAGAACCTGGTACAGGTCATCATTACCTTGTCAAACGCACATGCACAGAGAAGTCACAAAGAGATTTTAGAAACGCGCGTTTCGAGAAGCATCTCGTACTGCATGAACATTCACTTTTTATCGCTCATTTTCAGGAAAACTCCCCGAAGTAACGGACGAATCTGTGGTCGCAGTCCTTCGGACCTCACGCAATTGTAAGGCTGTTTGTCTACCTGCTTCTTGGTTTTGCACCTCTTTCTAAGCAAGATACTTCCTTATTCGCTGAACCTAATCCAAGTTTATGTTTTGAATGAAGTTGGGTAGCTTTTATTGGCTACGAAAGTGCTGATATTAAGCTAGATTATGTCCTTGGTTTGGTTCGCCCTAACCATCCTAAGGAGCGATCGAATATGACCTCATTTATATGCGAAGGCCTCCATATCATATCAGTCGCCATCACTTGCGTTGGCACATGAACCCTCAAAATAAGTGCTTTCGACCTTCTGAATCTTACAACCTACACTCCTCTTTGCCATACAGAACAGAGGAATATGCCGTCCCTTTCCTTCAAACTGGGCTTGATTATCTTAGCCGCGCTAGCTTTACAAACAGAGGCTCAAACCACAAGAGTTTTAGACGTGCAATCACCACAGGGCTTTTCTGATAAGCATGGGCTCCACAGTAGATTGGAAGAATTCCTAATCTCCAGGGAAAAGCGCTGTGGAAAAAGCTGTGGGATCCGGCGTGGCTCTTCTCCTCATAGCGATTTTGCCAAGGCTGAGAAATTACTGGAGTACAGTGCGACGGCCTCTCAACAAACCGCGCTGAATGGAAGACGTAAGGATCGTTTCCTAGAGCGTGATTTGCTTCGAAAACCGCGAAAGCGAAGGTGGATCAGCAAGCGAAAGCTCAAGAAACAGCTTCAAGAGTGCGAAGCGCGTCTGCAAGAAACTCAGGCCGCCTTGGACGCCCCGAGAAATCTCTTCGTTCAGATGGCGCAACATTGCACATTAGAAAGGGCAGCGGGACGATACTACCTTCGCACCACAGATATGGACGCAGATACTTATGTTTTCACAGAGATGCCCTTACAGCAGGCAAACGTGTGGCCCACAAGCTATTTCGTCGGCTACCTTTTTGATGAGTTCTTCGCCGACGAGAAGCCCAACGCGGCCTTTACGTTCAATGTCTACAACAACCAGTCGGAGAAGACATTTGAAGGACCCCTTATTTCTGTCCTCCTTTCATCGCATCAATTCGTCTTGCAGGAGGACAACTCCACCCTTGTTGTCTATGAGCTTGCTCAGTCTTCGGAGCAGGAAGCGACCTCCCCGCTTTCGCGCTTTTTCCGAGGAACTGATCCCCTCGGTAATGCATCGGTCACGTACGAGCACTGCTCTCTTTTCATCGATCCCGTGTCAGGAGTCGATGGAGATAGCTTTTACAGCGCAGCAGAGTCCAGGGATGATACTGTTGACGCCCTTAATCGTGCAGCTCAGTCAGTAGAAAAGGGTCCTGATCAGACCACTCCTGAGATGCAAACCTACACTAGAGTGTGGAGTTTTGAGCAACCAAAGCCCCTTGCCCCTAAAGACGTCTACAAGGGTGCCGCAGATAGTATGAAAGTTCTAGCAACTCTCATTCAGGAATGCAATGGGAAGGGCTGTGGTACTAAAGATATCGTGGAGGGTCTGTCTAATATTCTCATGCCGGTGGCCTACGCAATCGGAGCTGCTTTCCCCGCGGCGGATGCAGTAATCACTATTGTAGCATCTCTCGGGCTTCTGTTTTCTAGTCTTTTCTTTGATCCCGCAAGTCCACAAGCTGGTGCCATTTCGCCTTCCCAGATTGAGGATGCTGTAAAGAAGGGCCTTGCAAGGTATGATGCTACAAAGGACAAGGACCTTATCAACCAATACTCAGTCTTCCTCAAAGTTGACCTCGACAACTTTGTGAGGAGAACCGGAAGCTTGGCATACATTCGAAATCAAAAGAAGGACGACTTTCAAGCCCAAATCGACCAACAGGTACGTGTATTCCGGTGTAAGGAAGCTTCCTAACGAAAATGTCTTTTTTCCATCCCGCTTGGCCATCGACACGATTCGACAGCGTCACATGCATCATTCGAGGAAATATAACATGCAATCCGCTCTTTCTCCATACAATACCCTCGTCACGTTCACCAGGTTGAGCATTGGAAAACAGACGAATTTACCGGAGCATGGAACGAATATCAGGGCGCTTTGGTTCCCATACAAGCCGATTATGACCGGTGGTTTGGCACGCTCGATGACGAGAATAATCTTCGCGTAGATGTTGTCAACTGGATCAACGACAACGCCAACAAGTGCCGAGTAGTGAATAGACCTGAAGGAATGCCCGAGGGGACGGACTACGATCAGTACCCGCCCCCTGTATATGATTCGAAAAAAGTCGACGATTTTCAAAAATGTAGGAAGAATGTGGGTGAAGGTCCCGACAAGTGGGATCGCCTGATGGAGTTCTCCGAGGCCTACCTTCATATGGCCACGATCCTGATGATGTTCTCCTCTCAAGCCACTGTCATCATGCAGATGACCTCCTTTTGTGATCCTGCCAAGTTTGACCAAAGCACCATCAATGGGAAGTGCCGATATAACGATGCCATTCAAGATCTGATATCGAAAGTATTCGTGGTCCAGCGCAACGCCCTGTTCCTACACCGAGTCCTCGAAGAAATCGATGACGAGTGCTTTCATGCGAGAGGATGGCCATTCTCACAAACATGTACACCTAATTTTTGCAATTATAAGTGGAGCCTTTCCCTATCTTCGCAGAGTAATAGATACAATGGCATAAAGGATAACTTGGACAAGATTGGATTCTTCAAAATTGGAGAATCCAAATCGAAAAATGTATACGAAACCTGTTATAACTTCAGGTATAACTCTGGAAAGGATGGATTCGCCGACGGAGGTTTCTGGGCGTACAATATATATTCAGAATTGGTCGGATCGCGTGATCCTAACAACCCTAATCCAATGATCATCAATGCATATGAAACTTTTAAATACAATGACTGCGGACATTTATCCGAATTTTTAGATTCTGGCTTTCTCTTGGGTGCTGTTCCTAACTACGCTCTCAAACCAGATCTGCCTAAATGCGCGGCGCTTATCGATGATCCCAGTCTTTGGGGACCAGATTACTCGCCTGATACTCCCCTAAAACAATACACCCCAAATCATTCGTGCAAGGCAGAAAACGCAATACAGACTGCTGTAAAGATTGGCGCCAAGGGAGACGACCTAATAAACGGGTGCTGGGGCAGCTGCTACAATGCGTTACAGATCTCGAGCAACTCGGACCCTTACCAGCCCTTTTTCTTCTCAGTCGACGACCAGCCATCATGCATGTGTTTCCCCGAATGGTAAGCAACTTAATATCCGTTTGGTGCTTTACCCTTACTTTCATGATTTACTCCTGCACACTTACCTTTCCGTATTCTCAAACAAACAGTGACATCATTTACCAGAAGGGATCTTCCCTCTTTGCGGCAACAAGCAAACCTAGCACCTAGTGATATATCTTACCTGTTAACGTCGTCAATTTTTGCAGCCTCGAGAAACTCGCCAGAACAAATGCCCCTTCGCTCCAACAACCAAGACTCGTGCAAGCGTCACGCCTTTTCTAACGTGAACTTAAGTCATCACACTCTGTCTCCAACATGATAGTTGTACACCGTCCTTCCTAGAATTTTGAACTCCGGCAAAATTGACCCAATAGCCTTTACTTACTTACGATGAGGAATTTAGCACTTTAGAACAGTTAGCTTTCCAGAAGAAGGTCAGCTTCTTTCGAGAAACTCGTGACACTACGTGACCCCTTCGATTTGAGAAAGTACCGCTTCGATTAGGCTAGCCACTCCTCTCAATCATCGCGATATCTAAGAAGAACTTTCTTTGTATCATTGATTCTTTATTCTCGTGCTAGTTGCAGGGCACTTGCAGTGTTTCGTCGACATGGACGTGAAGGTGAGTAAAACTCGAGAATAATAGAAACTTTAATTCCATATAAATGGTAAGAGAGACGTAAGTTGGTCAAGAAGAATAAAATCTATACTAAAGTTTGAAAGGCTGTCAAAGCGTTCTCTAAGAATTATACTTTTGGCCAGGATTAGGGCTAGGATAAGGGCTAGGATTAGGGGTAAGGGAGGGCTTGGGATAGCCCTGTAAGGATTAGGATGAGGATTAGGATGTTAGGATGAGGATTAGGGTTGGGATGAGGGTTGGGATGAGGGTTGGGATGAGGGTTGGGATGAGGGTTGGGATGAGGGTTAGGATGAGGGTTAGGATGAGGGTTAGGGTTAGGGTTAGGGTTAGGGTTAGGGTTAGGGTTAGGGTTAGGGTTAGGGTTAGGGTTAGGGTTAGGGTTAGGGTTAGGGTTAGGGTTAGGGTTAGGGTTAGGGTTAGGGTTAGGGTTAGGGTTAGGGTTAGGGTTAGGGTTAGGGTTAGGGTTAGGGTTAGGGTTAGGGTTAGGGTTAG